>JAOWBH010164332.1:0-11041 GCA_028566215.1 Silene coronaria
TTGCATTTGTTTTTATTCACAGAACTTATGCGAAGACAATTGTCAAGTCCGCAATTTCTCATTTTTCACGTATAATAGTATATTTTTATTGTTCTAATCATATCCATTATGTTTATGTTTATAAAGACATTTATAATTTACAATGAACTTTTTGTTTAACAGACATTTTTACACATGTCATTTATTACTTATGAATTATTTGGTATCCAAAAACCAAAAAATAATAAACATATCAAAATAAACACAAGTGGTCACATTTGTACTCATATTTTTTATCTCATGATCTAACCAAGTCACTTCAAAATATTTACACTTGGGGTGTTTTCTAAATGGGAAATTTACAAACACGAGCTTTGACGCACTATTAGTCTTAACTAAAATACAATTTCCTCACATGACGTAAAAAAATATCAACATTAAACATATGTAATCCCGTGAATTTCACGGTTAACAAAACTAGTTCCATATTAAAAGGGGCTACCTAAGTCCTTGTGCAAAATCAAATTTAGACGACATATTTTGTCTAGAAACTCTAGACGGGTCATATGTCACTATTTTTGTGGTCAGATGCGACTATTTTTAAACGGCATAAATAAATGGTCGCATTTGACTATAAAAATCGTCACATAAGGCGATAGAATAGGCCGTCTTAAGTGAGACGTGCCGAAGTCCTTGTTGGGTGTCTTTTTCTATTGGTTGTTTCTTATGGAAAGAAGTTAGGGGGTGTTTGGTTGAGTATTATGGAATGGATTGGAATGAATTCTAGCCATTCCAATGTTTGGTTGAGGCATTTTGGAATGGAGTTAGAATTCCTATGGATTCTAAATTCATTCCAAAACCTTGAAATCTCATACCTACCTCTCACCACAAGATTCTAATTCCATTTCATAATTTATGACATTCTATTCCATTCCAATGTCCAACTAAACACTTTAAAACTAGTACTCCCTCTCATCCAAACCAAATGCTACATTGACAAGCGTAAGAAAGTCAAATGTAGCATTTGGTTTGGATGGGAGAGAGTATGAGATTTGGAATTCATTCCTTGGTGATATGACAATCCAATCCATTCCAAACCTTTGAACCAAACACTCCCTTATTGTAATGTAATATTGCCTTATTGTTTTAGCTTAATAATATCTGCATATTTCACCAAATAAAATTATATTCTATTAATGTAAGAAAGAAGTGACTAAGACTGAACCACAATTTCTATTTGAATGTCTTAATTTAAAATATTTCATTTTAAATTTCTCACATTTCTAAGTTCACCTTAGTTTAAAGATAATTCTTTAGTAGAACGGTTTTACACAAAGATTATTGTAAAACCATCAATTGCTTTACTTAATTACCCTTCACGCTAATAATCTTCACTAACTAACATGATTCGGTAATAAGGACATCAATTACGTTGTTAGTGATTTTTACAAAACAATCACACAGTTTTTTATTTAAGATCGTCTCAAGTTAAGACGGTATTCAAAACCAATTTAAATAAACCAAACATAAAAGGAGTAAAGTGAGATGTCTGAAATTAGACGGTCTTAACCAATACCGATGGTAAAAATTAATGCTCCACTATGTAATTTACATCTTATCACTAAAACATTAAATAAGTCATTCTTTTTTCTTGGTACATAATACACAGAGTTATGTCATTCTTTGCTGTGTCGTTTCTTCACATAAAGAACGAACCATATAACATAACATATGATATCATATCATAATAATTGAAGTCCGGAACGTAAGATCATATAAAGATAAAGAGAGGGAAGTCATCTTTATCCTTCTTGCTGAATCCACCATCCATTCCCGTCTCAGTACATGCAACAACACATCTTATCATTTCGTAATTCCGTTGCGTCTATGCATTATATAAATCCCACCCACTAAGATAGATTGGCTACAAGCTGAACCAATAAAGGTGCCTTTTTTAATTTATTTCGAGTTCAGCTATTTTTGAATTTATTTACATTAAATTGTTACTCGCTCGGTTGAAACTATTTTTGGAGAAGTTAGTTATCATTTATTTTATAGCTGAAACGGGTCAAATAGATGAGACAAAGTTAGTGCTACGTTGTACTCTGTATGAATTATTTTCTACAGTAAATATTAATCTTCGATCTTGGTACATGTCACTCGGGGAGTTCAAACTAGGTTATTCTAGGGCAAGGCCAGGGTTAGAGGTCGACAAATTGTACTATTCAATTAAGACGGTTTAAATCCAAATAAATATGACCTAAATCGTGGGTAGCTTAGAATAGATTTTAAGAATATTACTTCGTACGTAATAAGTGACAGAATATATTTTGTGTTTGAAATTATCCCTTAAATAATTAGACAAGTTGTGAAAAGTGGATGGATGTCGATGGAATTATGGGCATGAATGCATGATGAGTTATTCTAAAGCGATTGACTTGATTGAATTTGTATTATACTCCTCTCAGAATATGAGAATTTGTGGTTAAGATCCCCTCTTTGGTCAATTGTAACTCAATTTGATTAATATCCTTAATTTGCTTCAATTTAAACACAAGATAAGGCCATGGGCCATAGCCCATTGGGATCCCACTAACAAATTATAGTATAAAAATATCAGTGAGTCTCTCTTGTGACGGGTATTCTATCTACAAATTATTATTTATTAGATAATAATATATTTATATTTATCCGTCACAAGTTTGGGACATGTTATAGAAAATTTGTGTAAAATATTGGTTACAATTTCCTGCAAATTTAAAACTTTTTTCGAGATTGTTATATGTGCCGCACGTCTCACTTTCTTACATGCCATATTGAAATTTTTTTATTTTTAATTTTAATCATAGTGAAAAACATTCATGAATATATTATCTTGAAAAATAATCGAGACGTTGAAAGTTTGTCATTTTCATTGGCGATCCGTTACAATAAGCAAATGGATGAGATCAATATAGATAATTGGTATACTAGTAAACTACCCATCCTATCGTGTATTTCACTAATAAACATGAATAGTTATTTTAGCTGGTAAAGTTATGAGAGTGTTAATAATGACTCGAGTAAAATCCGTCGATATTATATTTGCCTGTGTCTTACTTTACGTCAAAAGAAGCCGTGTTTAATTCCACGGAAGAAATAGCATGCTTGTACATATATTGGTCATTTGAGTGACCTAATTTTATGAGATTGCGTACGCTATTTATCGGGACTATAATTTTGCTTGATCATAGAAGTTAACGAGTTTTCTCCAGAGTTTACTTAATTAATGGAAACAAAACTTGGACTTTTGCAATATGGTTGACTTGTTGACTTTTTTACTCCAGTGAAGTATTAATTTCTGATATTATTTGGAGATTCTGTAGTAAATTTGATTTTAGAGCATCCCATGGTTTGAATGTGTTTCGGTTTTTACCTAAGAGCAATACCCTAAAATTATCAAGCTAATGAGAAATTATCAGGCATCTTCCGACTCTTCCCGACCTTTCACCTTTACTTTGTAACTTTGATTTCTCGGGAAAAAGTCGTTGGCCAATTACTCGAGTTTTAGACTAGTCACTAGTCACTGAACGACTCAACGATATAATCCTACGCATCTTGTCCCAACCAAGCTCGCGTAAATGACGGATTATTTCATAATCCATCACCTATCCATTCATGGTACAAATACAAAGCCCATTTCACTTAAATACAATGTATGGTGCCTTTATTAGTCTATACACCAAAATGTCACAAATACAGTAATTGTTAGGCCTAAGGTAGGAATTTCTCCAATAGACCACCAAAGAAGAAGCTGGTTTTACCCCATCCACTCCCTTCATGGGCCGTCTTCTTGCTTGACGGAGCTTTCTTCACGTTGAGCATCATTGTACGTCCTATCTCTTTCCGGAGTGCTTCAATGGTTTTCACATCTACCGGATTCCCTGAGGCATCTGTCACGTAAAACACGTTCCTTGCCTTCTCTCCGACGGTGGATACACCAGCTCGTATTACCGATAATCCGTTCTCACGGAGAATTCTAGTCACTTCGGACAATAATCCTACACGATCCTTTGCACATAGCTCTAAGCTTAAACCCTACATTACATACACATAAATGACATTAGTCTAATGTATCATGTAAATTTCTTAAATTATGACTGATTATGACTGATCAAAATCCAAGACTACGGTGTCTTATCTTGAATTCTCAGAGGTGGTATAGTACTGAGTTCTGATCAGTAGTATCCAATATGGGTGTGTTACAAGTGTTCTGATTACGCGTTAGTGGTAAATTACTCAGCTACGCGTGGTTTGACCAACGATTGGAGTAACCTACAGGCAATATAGCACAAGTGCACAACATTCCTTAAGTCTGTAAATCTGTATGCAGACTGTAGCTCTCATTCTCAGTACATAAATGTACTCAGCAAAGCCATAAACCAGAAGAGCATGCAGTGATGCAGATGTACAACAGTGACTTTTCGGCTGACAAGCCCCACAAAATCCACCACACTTTCATTCAACAAAACCTACAATTCTTGACACCAAACGTGAATATATTGCTGTCTGTGCTTACGGTTAAGTTTCTGGGTTGGAAAAAAGGAATGCCAAACAACTGAGATGAAAGAGGGATACGAGAATCTATGTATATTTACTTACCTCGCTTACTCTCCGGTGAACAGCGGCTTCAAGACATTTGATAACCCTGTCCTTCTCACCTTCCATGCCAACCGTGCATCCATCCTTATGTCGAATAAAGTACTCCTGAACACATTTTCATTAGATATGCTGAACATTGGTGAAACAAGAAGTCTAGAGATACCGCGGATGTTATGGGACAAATGAGAAAAAGCAAACTGGCAAGTAGAATACAACAAATGAATCGATTAAAATTGAAGGCACGTGGACATTTTTTTTCTATTATTGCACTTTGCAAAAACTGCGCAACAGTTTCTCCAGTCTATAAAAAATTCAAGGAGGAAAGGAGTAATTTCCAACCATCATTAAAATTAAGAAACAGAATGGCCTTAGTTGGACAAAATTGCATCTTGTATATCCTGGACAATACAACAGAAGTATCTGTTAATATTTCGATGAATCGGACAAAATGTAGCTATTTTGGACTTATATTAACAGCAAAGTAGTGACTTCTCCACTTTTGAAAGCTTACTACTATGTATAATGGACGTCTTCGATACTACATGATCAGACAAGAGAATTCAAGCACGGCGAAATGAACACAAGATAATTAACAAAATACTTTGTTCGAGTCTGACCGATTCCAAAAGGCTTGAATTTTAACATGGTTTTATTACCTGGGATGCATTAGGCCCGTCAGAAGAGATGGTTGCATGAAAGACAACATAATGCATGTCAGTGAGAGTACAGACAATGTCAAACATAAGCTTAGGCCGATCCTTGCATTTGACAGTCACTACCGAGTACCCCTTTTCCTCACAACGATCGACAAAAATCATAGGTTTGGAAATGGTAGGATATTTCTTCTCATTTGTGCCTCCATCCCCTTCATAATCCTTATCAGCAAATAACATTTGATGAAGACGTCGATCCATATGAGTACTTCCCATGGAGAAACTCGTGCGAGACACTTGTTCATCATCATCTGTACCACCGAGAATGTTGTTCAGCTGTTCTTCCATGAAGGATAATCTGCTTGGGTCATTTACAGCACGATAGGTGGTATCGTCATTGACATAAAGGACACAAGCTATTCGGCTGTTGTGGGTCCATACTTCAGCTGCTGTTATGTTGAAATGAAGATCTGCAAGCACAGCAAAGATCTCGGATAATAGACCAGGGCGATCACGGCCTATCAATTCAACTGCAGTGTGGTCACCTACTGAGTGGAGCCCTACTCTTTTTCCCGGACAACTCTTTATCCAATCAGCTGCTTGACCCTTGGGTCCCAATGCCTATCGCAAGATGAAGGATAGAAAGTTCAATTACATCATTAAAACTGCTTTCCGTATGGCAGAATTTGCATTTTAAACTTAAGAACTCTAATATTGCAGGTTATCGCGGACATTGATTGAGAATACTATTGTATTCGTACCAACAAAGTGCACTTTCGTTTTCAGAAGCATATGTGTTCTGTAGTGAAGGTAATTGCTGGGAGCCTGACGGGCTGTCAATCTGTCATTAGTACGAATTTCTGGTCCTTGAGGGGAAGGAGTGTTGCAAGAACTATGCAACAGTCTAAATCTCAGAAGGACAAATGAAACGAAGTGAGGACAGAGAAGACTGAACAATTTACATACCTTTTCTATACAATCAATGGTCTCTGCATCGGTTATTTTCTTTCCATAATGATCAGTAACATGGAAAACTGTTTCATGAAAAAAAAAAAACATAGCACCGTTTTAGCGGAGCAAAAAAAAATATTCAGTATTCCGTAGCATTTTATAAATCAAAATTTACAGTAATGTTACCATCCATAAACCATCCCCCATCAGAGGAAATGTAAGCTTTAGTGATGATAAGGTCAAGGTCGGTTAAGATTTGCACTACTTCCAGCAGTATACCAGGCTTGTTCATACTGTCCACCTGTTTAAATGCGATAACTAGGTCAGATAAAACTCTTTACTAGTTATGTACAAGAACTACAGAAATTATTGTTTGACGTGAAACAATCAGTTAGGAATCGACTAACACACTCTTGACAGGCATTTATATAACAGTCTGGCTATGCTGATGGTAAATTACCTTAACTAGAGTGCAGTCGCTACAGCTGGCGTTATCTACGGAGACCCTGAAAACCATTACCAGTTGGAGACCGTCAGCATATGATGTGTCTTAAGAGCGTACCCGAATTAGAAATATCATAAAGAGAGACAAACCTAGGAGGGTTTATTTTGACGCTCAAGTTCTCATACTCGGGATCAAAGTACGGCCAAGCCATTATATTACCTTCTACCTCAAAAACTCAGGAACTTTCAGATGACAAATAACTGGATAAACAAAACAATAAGCAGTCAATACATACCCACAGTTCATAAAAAGAGAAATAACTGACATTTACTGACATGTACTTTTATCATAAGCGTGAGAAACTGAGAATGCATATATCCAACCCTTAGCCCACCAAAGGTTGAAACCGTTGAGGTTTGTTGAGTAAATTTTAACAAACTTTGCTGGTAAACCAGAAGCGAATGTCAGTAAACTTACCGAGTATTTACTGTAACTGCCCAAAGTGAGGGTGGAGTCCTGGCCTACACCCTTGAACTCACCCTAGTTCGGCACCAACTTACATGATACAGCCTTATCTTATAATCAGATACTTCCTCTGCAAAACAACATTACAGCAACATTAACCAAAGAAGTCGGACTGTTTTGAGCAACTCTTCAGCAGGAAGGGTACTTTGACAGTTTAGTGTAAGAACTCCCAAGCAGCAGACCTCACTATATAAGTCTATAACAGATGGCCATATAAGTAATACAGCATCTGTTGATAAAACAGTATGCACCGCCACAAGAAACAAACCCTTGGCTTACATGAACCGTCCTATGAAACAAAATGACTCCATCTTCCAATCATCAAGTAACTCTGACATTTGATAACATTTAACATACTGACCCTTGATACATCGACAACGACAAAGTATTGATACCCCCTCCAATAACTTGGATTCTATACACTTGTAAAAATTCTCATATTTTGAAAGTGGTATGGAATCCAAGTGAATGGAGGGAGTATGAATCATCTAACATGAACTTTTATTCGTAAATATCATTTTAACACGGTATTCATTAATTATTGATTTATAATTGGTCGGTCTTCGACCATACAACATTATCCCTCTTGATAAAACCCAAAAGCAAACGCAAACCGTCAACACCCATTCTTTTTAAGAAGCATCTTTTGATATCAGAATCTAGACTAAGCTTTCTTGCACATCTTTCACTATTCCTTTTGTCTCTCTATAAGGATTCATAAGCAAAACAAAGGCCAATAAACTTATCAACTCACTTATCTTTGGGGAAAAAAGGGTGATACAACAGAGAAAACTTTTTCTGTTGAATTTCATTTTAGTTAAAAATAACATATAACTGACTCGATTGAAGATTCTCTATATCGCTCCCGCTATTAACTAGCTTAATTGATAAATCATAAGCTGTCATCATACTCATAAGCGTCCTGACCTGGGCTCAAATCCCGTTAGCATCAAAATTGCCTTGCGGCTCCCTTAACACAAAAAAAGGGTTGTCTTGACCAACATATCTACAGCCTAAACATAATTCAACAGAAAAAAATATATACTCCGTACTTCGTAAATCGTAATCCACCTATCACAGTCATAAACATGTACGGAGTACTTTGTAAGCACAAAACAAGTACTCACTCTGTTCTCCGTTCCAATCATTTGTTTATCATTGAGTAAAATACGTCTTACAATAATAATAAAAAGTAAATAAATGACAGAAAAAAAATAAGAAATTAACATCTAGGTTACGATTTTGTACTATCAAATAAAATAAAAAATTTTAATTCAGTTTAACCCTTTACGGAGCAAAACACAAAAATAAACATGAACAAGCGGCACAATATTATACCGTGAGGTAGGAGGTTCGATTCTTACTAGCAACATGATACGCTTATTTAAAAAAAAAAAAAAAAAAAAGTTAAATTAATTAATTGGATATTTTTTCCATCACAATCATTTCCACACTACTTATTTTTTATTCTTTACTCGAAATATTTTAATGAAAGATAAATAATTGAGTTAGAACGGGGCAAGTAATTACTAGAGACAGACAGACAGAGACACAGTATGTCAAAATGAAAACAACAAATTGACCAACAAGCAAAGCCCTTTTCAAAGAAACAGGGTGGAAATACAAAATCATGCTCCCTTACTCCGTCTCACTTATTTGTTTACCTTTTTTTTTATAAAGTTAGTCGGAGTTGAACAAATGATTGAGACGGAGTGAGTAAAAAAATAGATAAAAAGAAGCTTACAATTGACAAAATGGGGAAATAAGGTTGACAATTGAGAGAATAGAGAGAAGAAGAGAATTGTGATTGAAAATGATAAAAATGTAAGAATGGTGATGGAAGAAAAAGAGTGATATATGAAGAGATAACGCACCAACACAAGTGTATGTAAAAAAAGAAACAAAAATATATTGCAAAATGTATTTGTATGTTACTACAAGTATAGAAGTGATATGATTGTGATGGTGGAGGAAGAGAGTGAAGACACAACACATATAGTGTGATTTTTGAGGATACCACGTCGACTTGATGTGGATCGAATCCTCCTTTTCCTTTTCTAAAACCTCCTTTTCTTTTCTTTTTTTTTTTTCTTTTTTTTTTGATTTATTTTTTCGAGTTTATATACTTCCTCCGACCCAAACTAAAAGTAATATAGGGGAATGTGGACAATTTAAGAAAATGTGCGAAAAAAAGGGGTTAAGAAGGAAAAATTAGGTGGGTCATGTAATGACATTTTGTGTAAAAGTTAAATGGACGTAAAAAATAACTTGGTGATGTTATGAGCTAAATAAGGAATGTTATCATTGAATTGGATCATCCGTTTATAGTAAGTACTAGGTAGTATCCCGTACTTCGCACGGCCTGTTTTTATATGTTATTTTATTTAAATTATAAGTATGTATGTTTTTTTGTTGTTATCAAAGATTATATTTACAACACAGTTATTCAATTTATTCTAAAATAATACAATTTATTTTGTCGTTTTTCTTCTTAAAATTATTGTCTCATTTAAGTTTGTCATATTACATAATATTACCCTTAAAAAATTAAGTCCCCTCTATAATTAACATGGTTAATTTAATTAAGAGGATCGTCATTTTTCATTAAATCCTTGTAAATTAAAACATGGGCAATAAGAGTACGTAGGACGGAGGGAGTAATAAGACAAATATATAATCTCAAATAATTAACTAATGAAACACTCTACTTGTATAGAGCAACATACTCCCTCAGCCTTTTTTTATGAGATATATTTTATTAAAATGTCAATAGATTATTGGGATGGAGGGATTAATAATTACTTCTTATAAGACTATATTAATTACTACATGAGATACTTCGTATTTGTTTTTTTTTTCTTTTAATTGAAGCATTCATCTAATCCAGTAATTATTGTATATGACGGTCTCATGTATATTATGTTACAGTTGTATAAAAAACAAAAGAAAAAAAACTCATTAGTTTGCAATAGATGAATACTTTTTTCAATCAAATGAACCATCTTACGGCGTAAAATCGTCTAACCCGATAATTTATAATTACTGCGATAATTATTTTCTTATAAAATATTACGTACGGTATATAAATGTATTTGTAATTGAAAAAAGCTAATACTCCAGATACGTTTAATTAGATGCCTACATCACTTCATCTACTTTTAACTTGATGGAATACTCCGTATAACCTTTTACAAAAATCATTTCTACAAAGCATTTCTTAAAACCATTTCTCCAAACTCAAAAACCATCCTTGCCGGTAGTTAAACTCTCGACTCTCGAGTAGAGAGTATGTCTCGGACTCTCGGTTTGAGAGTAAGAACATGAATGGAAAATATTAAAATTTGAGGAGATTTATTCTATTTTATACGGAGCAATGAGTATATATAAAAAACGTAGATACTCCATCACTTATTTTTTATTGACGTGTTTCGGTGTTTGCATGCCGGTTTAAATGATTTGTTATGAGTAAGAGGAATGGATGATGAGTGGAAGAAGAATGCACCTTACGATTTATATATATAAGTTTAACATTATTAATTTCTTGCTAATTATGATGTACACTTCACATGGACACTTTGTTTAACACATTTTAGCAAAATACTCTTCATAATGTCAATTTGTTTATTTGTTGTTAACTTTGATAAACCATTGAACACACTTAATATATAGTAAAAAAAAATTTTTTTTTTTAGTTTTTCAACATGCCACGTGTCAGATCCACACTATCCCAACCCAGTTTTATATATATATATATAAGATTGTTTATTCCAAAAATAACATAATGAAATAGTCTTAGCAGCGGAATAAAATAAGTACAGTGACGACACTAATAGTGATCTAGATTACT
>JAOWBH010164343.1:0-11041 GCA_028566215.1 Silene coronaria
AACATATACTTTACTTTCTGCAGCCATCCTCAATTAAATACTTTTTTTTTGAAAGGAAGGAAGCTCCACTTAACCCTTAATTCACTGCTGCAGTTGAACATCAACTATTATCACTAACTCTGTCATACTTAGTCTTTAAACTGATGTGAGGGTGATCTGATTTGGGTTTGTTTTGATTTTAATCTGCAGGAAGCTTTGAAAACATTAGAGTCAAAGGACGTTTAAAAATGATTATTGACCTGCATTGGCTAACAAAACTCTAATCTTAACAATAGTGTAGAAGTTATAACTGAAAACGTACTCAGACGACACCAATGGATTATTCCTGAAATCGATGGCTGATGATTTCTTTCATCTCACATAAATAATAGCTTCCTATACGCTGCAGTTTTCATGTTATTTTTAATATGACCATCCAGACACTGCTTCACCAAGAACTGCATTTGTTGATTCTAAGTTAATAAATCCAAGTACCAACAAATATTCCATGAATCCATGCCTCAGTTTATTCCATGCCAAAAGTTCTTATGAATTATTTGTGTTTATTTAGACAGTGCTGACCTCTCATTGTTTGCATAGAAATTCAATAGTGTGGCTTTTTGCCTGTTTGAATTTCATTTTAGAATGTGTCGAACTAATGAATTTTGCCTGTAGTTTCTCATTTGCGGAATGCCTGTTTTACAAAACTGAACTGTACTCTTGTGGAGACTTCTCTTGCCTCCACGGGGAGTGTTCATTAATTACTCTTTTATCGGCCACTAATTTGCAAGGCTTTGTGGTTGTTTGATTGCTTTAAGCTTCTTGTGAATGTTTCTGAAAAGCTCTTGTTGCTTAGTGACATTTTGTGGTCTTAGTGCTTTCTGTAAGCAACATTAGCTTTGCTAATGAATTAAGTTGTTACCGAAGAGAAACTAACATTTACCAATTGGTTAGGTCTCTCGTATCGTTTGGTGGGAAGTATCTAGCTCATGATTATTATGTTGCTTTTCCACGTGGGAAGAACAACAAGGAATCTGGTGCTGATTTTGATAGTCAATTCTGCAGAATATATGTACCACGCACAGAACCTAGTTTCTTTGGTCCTGCATTCATTGAGGTTGGTAATACTTCAGGTTAAGTTTTAACTAATCTGCCTATTTGTGTCTTTACAGCTGTTCAGTAACCTGAATTTATTTTGGGCTGAACCCCTTATTTCTTCCAAGTATAATGATGTTTGATGCTTTTGTGTGCGTTCAATGTTGAAAATACTGCCTTTTGTGTAGATGACGGATTAAAGGCTGGAAATTTTACTACTCCCACCCCCTAGGCCCCACCCCCATCCCCATCCCATCCCATCCCATCAAAAAGTCTTTTTACAGTCCTTTTGAGTTGTCCCAAAATAATCTTCACTTTCCATTTTGAGTGTTAATTTATCTTCTCTCTCGCCTCTACTTCCCATTATTTTATCTTATCATCATTCCCCAACACATTTGTTTTCCTCTTTTTTTTTTTTTTTTGTTTTCCTTTTCTAGGAATCCTTTTTTTTTACAGTTATATCATTGTGCAAGTATTGTCAGGGTTTTCATTTTAGGTCAGTGTTTTAAGTACATTGTGTGGTACTGTGGGTTGCAGACATCCTATTAAAAAGCAAGGTTACGTACATGTGAGTTTGGGCCTGGGTCCTTTTTTAACAAGTTGTGAATGGAAGCAGTAAGCGGCTATTTTTGAAATGACCCTATTTGAAATTTTCATTTAGTGAAATATATGGCAAATGCATAGTGCGTTGACCACCTTTAAACTTCCTACATACATGTTTGGGATGACCCTATTTGAAATTTTCATTTTTGTGATTTGTTACCCTACATCTTTAACTTACATCGTCCTCCACATCTTATCGGTTCTCTGGAGTTAACTAGCCAAAAGGTTTTACTTTTTTGGGGGACCGGGTGTACCTTGTCACCAAGAAAGTTCTACAAGTATTTGTTATTCAAATAATTTTATTTGTGGTTGATGTTGGCTGTGTCTGACATTTTATCGTATAGAACCCGGCTACCAGCCTCTTTAGTGTAATAAAGAAGGATATTTAACTTTTATTTTGCAGGTGGAGAATGAATGTGGATTATCCAACTTCTTACCTGTTCTCATTGGAGATCAACATGTTTGTGCTGAAATAAAGAGGATGCATCAGAAGTATGATTTCTGTCATTGTGGAGTGAAATCACATCTTAGATCTTGGGGCTCTTCTCATGGAAACTGTGATGTTTCTTGCTCAAGACAGTCTGCATTTTCCGAGTTTATGGTAGATGTGGCTTGGTTGCTTAAGTGGCCTTGTTCGGAAAAGCTTCAGGATGTCATGACCTCTTGTCAGATTCAGAGATTTAAGTGCTTGTTAAATTTCTTGATAAGCAATAAATGTACTTCCATCTTGGAAAGAATATTGCAATCGCTACAATTTGTTTCGGATGAGATTGAGTCAGGTGATGTGCACACCATTACTGATATTGATCGGAGGTTGCTCAAGGAACATTTCAATCATGCTAAAGATTTTCTTTGCCAAACTGCCTGCAAAGATGAACTGTTCTTACAATATGTTCGAGATCCTATGCGAAAAGAAGATGATCGTTTGGAAAGTTCTGCTGATAAGGACATCCTATCTGAGGACTTTACTACCACTCATAAGATGCTTCACCAGTTGGAATCGTCTTGTGTATGTTTATCTTTCTTTTATCTCTTTGTCCGTAACACTTAGGGTGTGTTTTGATGGTAAAATGGGAGATAAAGGGGGGAGGGGGAATGGATGAAGGGTGTTTGGATAAAATTACCCTCCAAATCTTTTCTGGTGGAGGGATTTTGGTTTGTCTTGGAGGAAGGAAAATGGATACCTACAAATCCCTCCCTCAAAGCCTTAATGTCTATTTATCTTTGATAAACCATCTGTGATCATCCATTGGCCCGCTAATTTCTCTAGGCGTACTATTTATGCCAACCTTTTTACCGTTGTCTTTTGGACTTGACTACCTCGTCTTCATCCAATTTGTGTTGTCTAATTCACGTCTATTTGCCATTCTAAAAATTTGAGTTTGCAAGAAAACCAGGGACTTTTGCTTAACTACAAGCGTGTTCGTACTGAGATGAGGTGTCTTGGTGGTTTTGTTTCCTATATTGTTATGGGTTTTTCTATGGGGTACCCCTTTGCCTTTTCTAATGCTACATGGTATTCCTCTTTTTTTTTTTTTTTTTTTTTTTTTTTTTTTTTTAACTCCACGGGATACCTTTAGACTACTACTACTAAATTCAACCATGACCATTAAGTAATCCGGATGTTTTGTTTGGGTAGAGAAATGACTCTTCTTCCTCAATCACAATAACCAGTCCTCCCCTTCCTCCTCCTATCTACTTCTCTCCATTGGCATCATTAACATCACAAATTTACAAGAGCAAACCACCCACATTCTTCCTTCCTCAACCAAATCGGTTATTTTTTTAATTACTTGATTTTTAGTAAAATATGAAAGGAAGATAACTGGGTAGGAGGCGGAGGAAAGAATGATGAGATGTCAAAGTTGTTGTGGTGATGAAGATGGTAAAGTGGAGAGGAAGAGGGGTGTTAATAGGGAAGGTAAATTCACGCAGATGGTGTTGACATAAGGAATTGATGGAAGAACGAGTGATTGACGGAAATAATGGAAATTGGTATTGAGGGGGACCACATAGAATTTTATGAAATGGCGAGCTTAGTGAATCCAAGTACCCACATAGCCAACAAAGGCTATATGTTAGGTCAAAACGTTCAGTCGTTCACCCAAGAAAATCCCAATTAAATCTAAACACCAAAAGATTAAAAAGTTGACTCTAGAAAGGATAATTATACCACATAATTACATACTTTGATAGTCTCATGTTTGTCTATCAGGGGGATTTACTATTGTGCTTCATAAATGCATTTATCCTTAATTTTTTGTCTGACGTATACTCTATTACAGGTTTTGGAGATGAGAGGGCCAGATACAAAATCTAGATTTTCCGTGTCTTCTGATGATCCAAGAAAAGGCGAAACTAACACGCTTCTGGATCGAGGTGTTGTGATGAATGTTAAAGGCAATAGAGAATGGCTGAGGACACCATCTTACCATATGTCTGCAAATAAGTTAACCATTTCTCGGCCCTTAATATATTTGATCGCAGCACTTGCAGTTTGCTGTGGAGTATGTGCTGTTGTCTTCCACCCTCACAAGGTTGCCACATTTGCAGTTACTATCAGAAGATGTGTATTCGATACATCTTCCAACAAACACGCCTGATGCGCTCCATTCCTATAACATGTTCTGTTTTTTTTTTTTTTTTTTTTTAAATTTTGTATGTTCACCTGGATGCATTAAACCAAAAAGGTCGATTGTGCTACTGTTTGACAGAGACTGTTGTACATAAATATAATTTGTGTATCAATACTCAATAGGAGTGAGTCACTTGAGAGGCTAATAGTTCAACACATTCTGCATCCAACCGTCTAATGTATGGCCTTGTAATGTCTTACAGTTCCTAATTAAGTGGTCACTTTGTAAATATCATAAGCCAGTTGTCGTTAAATAATACTCTGTAAGATTTATATGTTGTCAGTTGTTTTTCTTGCTGGATTACGTAGCAAAAGTAGACTATCAAAGCTTAGAATGGTACTTGTAGGGCAGAGCACGGATTAGATATCCATTTCTGATCGGTTATTCATATTAGAAGTTCTTGAAGCCAAACATTTACATCTGAACCAAATGTTTTGAATATCCAAAAAATAATTGGATAACCAAACATTTGTTCGTATAACCCTTACCTCCAAAAACTCTCTAAAAAATCCTACCCTCCATCAATCATACGTGAGGCTTCCATTGATAATCAGTCGATGGTAAGCCCTATAATTGTTTCATCTTTCAATTAATTGCAAGTGTATCTACCTTTTAGTCAATAAAAGTCTCCCTTGTGTTGAGAATCATTTGACAGTTCCTTATTTCGGGGGCTTTTCATTTATTCGTGCGTTTAGTAGTTTCATGAGTAATTTAGATAAGGGTAGTTCGTTGATGGTTTTTTGTGTATTCTTACAAAGGATACAAGCTACTTGTCAACGATCTTTAGAACTAGTAAGAGGTAAATTTGCTCCCAGTATGAATAAAAACGAATGATCCCCTCAACAAAAGCTGCATGAAGATAGTGATACGAGGCTGAGCCGAATTGTCATATCATATTTTGAGATCTTTAGTTTATAAGAGAATTGTTTTTCTTTATTTTTCGTTATATTGGTTTTTTATTATGCGTATCATTTGTAAGTGTCGTAAGACGTTCAATTAACGAATTGTTCATTTCTTTCAAAAAATAAATAAAAATAAAATAATTGGATCGGATGTAGATATCCGCCGAATATCCATATTTTGAAATTTTCTTGAAAATTAAGTTGGAAATACAATGTATTAATCGTTTTACATTATGATTTTCTTTTGTATTCCTACTCACTCGAATGATCTCGACATAAAATCTAAATACCTCCTAACATATTTTTCTTCTATTTTAAACTTTTGTTAACTTGTTGTATAACTTATATCATATAAAAGTGTATTTTTCTCAGAATTATACTTAGAATAGCGCTAGAAGTTTAAAAAACACGGAAAAAATGGATCGTTTTAAAAATAATAATCTAACATTGCAACGTCGAGAATTTCATACAACCCCTATATCACACTCATTAAATAAATGTTGCTAATAAATGACAAGAAAAAATTAGTAAACAATCGAATCGGATATGCAAATATTTTATTTCTAATATCTAGATTTCGGATCGGATATCTGATCCAAACTTAACTTGGATTCGAACGAATATCGGATCGGTTCTTATAATCGTATTTTTTGCTCGGCACTAATTGTCAGTTTCTTCTCTACTGAAAGTTTGAGGCAGTTCGGGCTGGGCCAGCCCGTATAAATGGCAAATTCTAGTTGATGGAAGTTATTTAGGTAAAATATTACTTATCAATACTATATATTAATTCCAGAAACCAAGGGACTTTAATGTAATTAAAGAAATCTATACAAACTAATGATACTATATAGTTTTAAATCGATAGCACAATGTGATGGTGTAATACCCAGCACGTTAGGACACCCATTGACTGGCCTTGGACGAGGTTCAGACCTTATGGGGTCATTTAGGGGTGTTACAAGTGGTATCAGAGCGACGATTTTGGAACCTGAGCCAATGAATTTAAATGAATTAGGTGAGTCTAATAAAATGAATCTGGTGTATGTGTACTGGGAGCCGCAACGTATGTTTTTGGTTTTGGGTGAGAAGGCGCCCTCACTTCAGGACCCGGCCTTAGTACACTTAAGCCAGTCACAGCGTAGGTGGATGAGGAGGAAAAGTGGGAATGGGTGGAGCAATGTATGAATTGGTACTCGATGTAATTCATGTTGTTATTTATGTGATAATGTATGCGCGTTTTGTAGTTTGTTTGATTGGGGGGGGCATATTTGATGATGTTACAGGTTATATGCATGGTTAATCTTATTGTCGGTATAGTCACTGCTTGATGTATTATTAGCATAGAAACTAACCCGAGACGAGTTCGAGATTCGTCCCAACTCCGACTCAAAATGTTTGTGGTGCAAGAAAATGTATTTCAATTCAAAAATCGAAATTTCTTTCTTTCTAAGGGACACTCGTCCGAGTAAAAGGAGAACTCGACCGAGTGATATACAACTCGACTGAGTACTAGATAAGACAGAAGGGCAAACCCTTCTGGAGTCACAACCCTCGGCCGAGTAAGAATCAATTCGACTGAATTGAGTCAACTCGACCGAATGAATTTTAAACTCGACCGAGTGCCCCTGGAAATCCGAATCATCCGACTTATTTATAAACACATCAAAACCCCTAACTCTTCATTCTACTCGACCTCTTCCTCCTCAAACTCTCCAAAACTTCTTTTTCTTCAATTCTTGGGAGCCCTTTTGGTGCTATTGGGTGCTTAAGTCCGCCATCTTACTTCTAATCTTGCTTGTGTTCATTCCGATTCTCTATAAGGTAATGAATTTCATCCCTTTTAGGGGTCGTTTGGTTCAACAAGTCAGAATGGAATGGAATGGGTTTGATAGTAGAGTGGTATGGGGTTCTAAATCCATACTTGCCTAATGTTGTTTGGTTCACCATAAATTATAGAGGGGAGGAATGGATTTAGAATCCAAGGGGGGAGGGTGGGTATGAGATTCCAAGGGGTTGAGGTGGAGTTAGAATCTATTGGATATCTAACTCCATTCCAAAATCACTCAACCAAATACTTGAATGAACTCAATCCATTCCATTCCATTCTAAAGTAGCCAACCAAACACCCCCTTAGTTCGATTACTAGTCATAGAAATCCGATTAATAGGATTTCCACTTGATTATTAGAATGCTAGGATGTATTACCCCCTTCCTTGATCGATTAATTCGTAGGATGAATCATTTTTAGCGTTGCCCTTTGGAATTGACCATGTACCCGAAAATTCTAAGGTTTACCTTATAGATTCGATTACCCTTGTGAGTATAACCATCTTTTTGCCTAGGAATTTTTCACACAACTCGTAATTCACCTTATTCAACTCCTTATGAGTAGATTTGGCTTCACCAATTTCACTTAATTCTGATGTCAAAACATGAGTTAGATGTTCAAGACTGTCATCTTAGAAAATTATTATGTTTTGTTCTTAACCGGAGACTTGTTGGGATTTCTTAATCTTTTGCAACATGCCTCGATTACAAAGAGAGAGTACTCGGAAAACCGTGCTACCCGACCTTAGAACGGGGGGAGCCTAGTAACGTGCCATCGGTACCCCCACTGGAAGCCTTTCCGCAGGTAGTCTTTGGGAGCCACAAGCAAATGAAGCACTTTATTGATCTTATGAGAGTGCCTAGGAAGGCGACTCGGTGTGTCGATCACACCGTCTTAGAGAAGCTGGGAATTGATAAGGATATTGAGCATATATTTGAGATTTTGGGTTTGGAGGGTTTATATTGGTTGTGTAAGAAGTCGTATGACTTTTTGACTTTGGAATTTATGAGTTCTTTCAACTATAGAAAAGAGGAGAGAAAAGCTAGTTTTAGGCTATTAAACCAGGATATCAATTTGACTATGGTTCAGTTTGCTGGGAACTTGGGGCTGGAGAGACCGAGACCTGAATATTTGACTACCGTTACCGGGATGGGTCAGGTAGCAGAGATTATGCCTTTATTCTCGGGGAGGTTACACACCAACTCGAGCTCCATGCTAATTAACGATGTTCAACATGTGGTGCTCCGCATTTGCCTGAGGTTGTTCACCTGTTTGCTCTACGGGAGGGAGGATGTCAGTAAACTCAATTCCACGGAGGTAATCCTTTTAGCTTCCTACCTAAACCCTTACCGGAGGGCTCCGGTCTATTTTAGTGCGCCAGCCGTAGTTTGTGAGGCCTTGAGTCAGATGGCCCGGATGGAGCATCGCATTCTCTCTTGTGGGGCTATCGTGACTCGCCTGGCCCAGCGGCTGGCTAACTTTGAGCCCGAGGCGGACCTCCGGGATATGTTTGGTGGCGTACCCACCTTGGACCGGGATTATTTGGTGAATAACAACTGGTTGGTAGAGCTGTCTGAGGGGAGGTCGGCTTGGAAGGTTAATGGAGGTAGTTGGATGGTCTTACCCAACCCGGGAGCTCTTCCCGTGATTGAACACCTATCCCAGGAGGAGGGGGAGGAGAGGTCACCCGAGCATTACCTGATTAGTGAGGAGTTTCCTCATCCCCTTTCCGAGCTTGCCCTGACTACCGGGCAACGTAGTTGACCCACTGCGACCTTGAGAGAGTCTCGGGATGCTCGTGATCCCCGGGAGCCTGCGATAGGGTCCTCCTTCATTGCTCAGGGTTACCCATCAGACCATTACCAGCAGCCACCGCAGTACTACCTGTACTCTCCATACCCGACCGTCCCTGACCCTCGGGTGCAGATTAGTGAGCTTTCTGAGAGGCTGAGCAACACCTTAGTGATGTGGAACCTCTAGGAGATGGCACATCGGCAGAATGTGGGCACCATGGGTACCCAACCCATTTGGTGGACCGGTCAGGACAATGATGACGGAGTGTTCGAGGCTTATGGGACGACCAAGACAGCTTAAGAGGTGAACCAGCTCAGCTATGGGTGTCTTGCAGGTCCGTGGGGTGGAAACTGGGGAAGCCAGCTTGACGATCAGGGCAGATGGATGCATGGTGGATACGGTGATAGAGCCGACACTTCAGGAACTGCAGCAGGTGAGGATATGGAGGAAGATACCGGAGATGACCAGTGAGCCTCAGTATTTGGTAGTCAGCCTTCTGTGAGCCGATGTTAATGTTATTTTGGATATTTTACTTGGTATTTATTTGGTTCGACATTTGGTGGAATTGATCTTTGTTATGGCCATATGGCCGAATTATTGCTTGCGACTGTTTGTGTTATTTATTTGCATCCGACGATTGACTCTACGTTCTGTGAGAATTGATGTTGTTAGTAATCATTGGTGACTTGGGTCACAACTCGTTATGTTAGTGCAATGGTTATGAGTGCAGGTTATATGTTGAATTCCCGTTGTATGTTGGTATGTGGTATAAGACAAGTACTTAGCTAAATTCCGTGGCGTACTCGGTCGAGTTGAGGTGAGGCATTCGACCGAGTTAGAGCCACTCGGCCGAGTTCCCTCATGATTCGGCCGAGTCACCCTTTGGCAGACTTCCAATTAGATACTGGAGTCTAGCCACTCGGCCGAGTAATAGTGACACTCGACCGAGTGACTGGCACTCGACCGGGTGTTAGCTAGTCGGTCGAGTGACTGGATCTTAGTCTTCTTTGTAGCGTTTTTGTTGTATCAATTTGATTTCTTTTACAATTATCCATGTGTATGATTTATGGAACGGTGAAATACGGCGGATGATGGTATATGTATGATTACGCCTGCGATGGACAACACGATTGTTTGGAGGTCGGGTGATGAGATATGATTATGGCACGGGGGTGTCAAACGGAATGTTTACCAATTGACATTTATTTGCGCATGATCCGTAGTTGAGTTTAATTTTGCATATGCATTCATGTTAGTGGTTCCCTCATAATCATACATATTGGAATTGTATCTGGTGCATTATGTACATATAATTAGAATTTGCATAATTTCATTTTCACTAATTTGAAGAATTGCTAATCATAATTCATACACCTTGTTCCTCTCTGGATTTAGTTGCATGATAATTGGTTAGTTGTGACAACCCTTATGGGTGGATTTCGGGTGAACTTCGGGGACGAAATTCTTTTTAAGGGGGATATATATTATCGCGGCTGCATTCTTTAGAAAGCATATTAAATCCATCTTACAAGTTGGAAATTCCGTAGTGTGGTGCGTCGCGGTAATAGGGTGGAATATAACATTGGTAAGCTCTTTACATGTTAATTTGGAACCATATAGGTTGCATGTTAGTATCATTTGCATCCACTGCATCGTTATCGTCACACTTTTTGCACAATAATATAAAGTGTTGGTCTTGGTTCTTTAAGGGGGATTGAGTCTTAATTCACCGTAACAACGAGTGATGGCATCATGTTTATTATGACGGTTATTATTACTACTTGAGTATGTCGATTGTGGGAGGTTATTGCATACTCTACTATTCGGAGCGAACATCGGGACAAAGTTCATTTTAAGGGGGGAAGATTGTAATATCCGGCATGTTAGGACACCCGTTGACTGGCCGTGGACGGGGCTCGGACCTTAATGGGGTCACTTAAGGGAACTACTCTTGTCTATGATCAGGGAATTCGACCGAGTTGGCATAACTCGGCCGAGTGAGTTAACACTCGGCCGGGTGGCATCTACTCGGCTGAGTGGACCCTTTGCTCGGCCGAGTTCCGTAACATCAGAATGGTATTTATTAACTCGGGAGTCGCGACTTAAATCACTTCTCGTCATTTCATTTCTCTCTCCCATCTCGTAAACCTAGCAGACTATGCCCCTAAACCCTCTTCTACCCTCACACATCTACCTTTGACCTT
>JAOWBH010164354.1:0-10000 GCA_028566215.1 Silene coronaria
AAAAAAAAAAAAAAAAAAAAGAATACGAAACCACAAAAAGCTCGAGGAAGAAGACAGAGGTACCAGGGGATAAGTAGCCTCTAGAAGAGGCGCATCAAATTCTGCGTCATTTCCAGAAGGCACATCCTCTGGTGCGTCCCTTCTCCAGCCGGTTAATCTACCAACTTCGTAGAAAATGATTTTAAAAGGTGTTTCAAATAAATAAAAGGTGATTTTTACGCATCCCTATGATGTGAATAGCAAAATTACAACATAAACAAAATTACAAGATTATAAGTTATGGGAATACACCCTCAGACTTACATGTTAGCGATGCGAGATTTAACTAAAACATCTTTTTAGTGGTATCTCGACTCGATTAATGCGTTTGACGATACCCTTGAGTTAACAAGGAAAACAAATTGATTAAAAGTTGTTTAAAGCGATTGTGTAGTGGTCAAATGGGCCAGTCATACAAAACGTGAAGGGTACTCGAAAGGATTCGAGCTAACGTGGTTGAGTAGATCAAGCGCGTTGATGTCGGTAGAAAAAGCACGTGGTCTTGAATGAAAAGAGAGAAGAGAAGAGCGGACACTCTCGTGAAGTATATAAGGTATGGAGACTTCTATTTATACTAATCACGAGGTATAGTTTAGGAAAGACGGAACAGCTAAGAAACAGGCCTAGGATAGGGCGCAGCAGTCACTACGGCACTTCAAAGAGGCGCAGCACCTGCTGCGTCATCTCTCCAGGTGTTACCTGTTCTGCAAGAAAGATTTTCCGCTTTAAATTTGGAAAGAGGAAGATGTATGACTTCTTTATCCGCGAGGCCAGATATTTTGTCGAAATATATTAATAAAATAATATTTGGCGATGGAATTCCGGAATATTCCGACTCGGCCTGAGACGGTTTCAGAAAATGAAGACGATTTTTGACCCGGACTCCAAATGAACTCTAATTACTGCCAAAATGACCGTATCGTCACGTAGATGATGACCTATGGGTGGACACGAGTATTTGAGCTACCACATGATGATAGTTTTACTAAATATAATAATATTGCACCGTTTGATAAATATGCTGGTCAATCATCACCGGATGTTTTTGTGGAAGGTGCATAAACGAGGTATCTACAAACACAAGTATATCTAGTACTCAAACATCAAAGATGAAACCCTTAATCAAACTTGATAATCCCTCATTAACCCTAGCTAAGAGACTACTCACTACAAAGGATTAAAGTGAGATTATGAATTATACCAACTATATGAACAATATATAGAAATAAAATGAATAATAATAGAAGAAATCCTTGTATAGATGAAGATCTTGTCACCAAATCTTGCATAAACCCAAATAAGTCTTCAATTACAACGTAGATCAAAGAATACTAAAGAAGTGATTAAATTAATGATAAAAGATTAAGAAAATAATTTATATCTAATTGCTTTCTAAAGATGGGTAAAATATGCTAATAATTATTGGATCCCCAATCCTATTACATAATGGAGTATTTACAGTAGTAGGATTAGGTTAAACTAGTTTTAGGGGAAAGATTAGTGGCGGCGGATCTGATGGCTATCTCAAGCGGGTTGAGCATCATCTTGGGCGAGTTGTGGTTGTCTCGGGCGAGACAGTGGTGGTATCGGTCTAGACATGGGCCAATTGATGCTTCAGCTCAGGCGAGACAAGGTCTGCCTCGGACGAGACCTTGTCCAGCCTAGGTTGTCCTTCTTCTCTTCTTCTTTATCCCTCTTTATTGGGCAACGATGTCGGTCTTGTCCTTCTCTTCATGCCAATTTGTGCAAGTCGTCAATTGGCCATCAAAATTAGCATAAAAGACGAGGTTCAGCCTCATTTGGCTCATTTCCTACAAAACACATAAAATAGGGTAGAAATGCAAATAGGAAGCCTTTGGCCATAAAACTGACTATAAAAGAGACGAAATACATGCAAAATGAGGCTAATTAGGGGGTATAAAATGAGTAAATTATGACCACATTAGTCACGTCAATCGAAACTCTCACATATTCATTAGCTTTGGTTACTCTAATTACTCGAATCCATAATTTATGCACATGGTCAATATTGTGCTACCGTTTACCAGTTCCCATATTAATCGCAATATTACTGTGAGAAGTCGAACTCACCGTCGGTCATCAATTAATCACTATGAAAAGTTTAGTTTCTCCAAATGTTTTATTCCAATCCATCTCCATACAATTCCAATTGAATCTCGCTAAATTCATGCTCAATTCAATCCAAAACAATATCATACCCTCAACAAACCTCAACGTTTAATCAAAGGTCTAACCTCTAAGCTTGATGATGTCAAAATATATACCTCCACTACCATTATAACTGAAATCATACCCGTTTGACTTTTGCCTTTTTCCGTTCAAATCACAATTAAGCATCAAGTCACAAGACTTCGGACTTATTACCATGTAGATACTCGTATCCGTCGATACAGGCATATATAGAAATCCCGACAAAACACAGGATGATGATTGGACAACTTGTATTTTAAATCTGATCATGTCATTAATTGAGTTCGTTTCACGATGTAAAAAGAACATCGTCGATAAAATATTCTATTTAAATGATATTTAAAATAAATGTTTGAACTCTCCGATAAATTCATTTTAGTTAAATTGAGTTTATTGAGTAATTTTATTGAAAATAAAATTAAGCTTTAAATTTTGAATTTGTTTATGATTCGATTTGAAAAATCGTATTTTTTTTCAATTTGATTTGAAAAATTAATTTTTGCAAATGTCGTATTTGACTCGACGAGTCATTTTTTCATGTTTTAAAGTCATGTTCTTTTATCGTGTTCGAAAAGTCGGTTTTAAAAACTCGATTTAAAACTCGATTTTTTAGCTCGATCTTGGACGCGATTTTAAGCCTGTTTAGGCATGAATTTCGTGGCAACCAAGAGTCCAAATCCTACCTCATATTCTCACATTAAACCTCTACTAAAACCCAACCCAATCTCGTCCATTCCCTCCCCCAAAACCGACCCAAAACCAACGAACTCCTCCTCCCACTGCCCCTGTTTTCCGTGCTCCAATCCAAGCCCAAAACTCCTCCTTTTTTTCTTCCTAGAACATTCCACACATACCCTACTACCTTGCCCCCAAAGTAAGCTATCAAAATTCATCAGAAACGCTAATGTAACTACCCAAAACCGAGCCCAAAGAGCAATTGTACCCGAGCTGCTCTTCCTCCTTTAGCCCTAGTTCAACTCAGTTTTTACGCCTATAAATACCCATGTATGACCTCCATTAGCAACCCTTAGCAACATACACCAATTACCCAGAACCTACGTACCCTAAAACCACTCAAAAAACCCTAAAAGAACTCGAGACAGCAGAAACTCTCTGTTTTCGTGTTTCTGCTTCGTTTTCTTCCTCATTTTTCGTGATCAAATCCTCCAAAAACTTTTGATATATTTACATATTCATAAAATTCAATCTTTCTAGTTTTCTAAACATCTTTCAAATCATAAATTTGTTGAGAAACGAAGCTGTGGTGAGTGTTTGAAAATCGTTGCTCAAGTCGGGTTCAAGGACGTGTTTGTTCGTGTTTTCAAATTACAAATTCAATTGTTTCAAGAACTCAGTGAATCTATTTTACAAGAAACAAGGAACAATACCCTTCATCTTACCAAATACACAAGACAAATATCGTGAAAAGTGTTCCTCCTAAATTAATATGGCTTCATCCTAAACACGACTATATCCCTATATGATCAAATCCTATCACTGAGTGCACAACCTATGAAAAGATCTAGGTTCAAGTATTCTCAAAATACTTCTCACAAAACTCTTTAGGCTCAACCCAAATAGAAGTAATCAATCCATCATAAAGTAAAAGTAAGTGTACCTAAAAGATAGAGAAGAAAGAAGTACAAACCACGGAAGATAAGTACCAAGGATAAATTTTCAGCGTGGAGTTCAAAAATCATTGACAAGTAGGAATAAGAATAGCATCCATAGCAAAGAAGAGGAATGAAATGAAGAAGATGCATCAATATTAAATGAATAAAGCAGGAGCACCAAGAACTGGGAGAATATTTAAGGAAATGAAAGCGCACTTCTTCTAACAAATCCCCAATACTCTACAATAACTCCTTTTTCTTTTTCTTCACATGTCAACAACCTGTTAGTCGATTCCAACTGCATAGAACCCATTGACCACAATCAACAAACAGATTAATACTTAACAAGTAGCAAAAACACACGGACTACCAAATTTGGTCCTTATTTTAACCCTCTACTCTCACCTATTCTAGGTATGTTTCAACTATGTTAATGCATGATAGTCAATACTTGTAATCAAAACCGACCAAAACATCATTTCTATTGTTAAAAGAGACGAGGTTTGGTTGCAAGTAGCCTAATATAATGTTATATGCAACTAACATGAGGTGAACTTTTATCTCAACCAAATAATTTAAAAATAACTTTTATAATGCAAATATGAGAGATCAAAAGTCACCGAGCTAAATGCAAACATGGTTTGGAAACATGAGAAGAGAAAAGAGAGAAAAAAAAATATACATGTGCTCATGGGAGATGTGGTAAAATGAAGGGAGAAAGGCATCAAAATAAGCTTGTAAACATTGGATTGTAAAGTGGGCACCATTTGCTCATCCGGACTCCAAAACAAGCGATTTAAGTGCCTAAACCGCTTGCTTTTTTGACTCCGCTCAATTTGTCAAAGTTCAACCTTTTTTCTTGGAGGGGGTGGGGGGTCTCGCTCGAGACCTCCTTTGTCTGGAGCAGGTTTTGCTCCAGAATCAATTTTACAAAGCTGTCTCGAGCGATATGGCTCTTATCCCTAGTGAGATGGCCTGAGCCCGGCACTAAATTTGCTCTAGATGACTTCCAAGTTGCAAGGGTTATTCACCATAATCTTTTCCTTTATTCCTTAGGCTCCATAGCTTATGAACATTGCCTAGCCTTGTCCCACCTGGCTCATACGTCTCCACACTTCATTTTTGTCTTCAATGCAACATCAAAACACATGTGAAAGCAGCCTCCCTTAGATCTCTCATGCAAAAAATTTGTCAAATGCAATTAAATGGAGTGAAATGAAATTGAATTAAACTAAATGCAATGTCAAGGGATAGTGTATTTTACAAATGACGGTTATAGGGAGGACTCCACCAAACTCATCATTCTTGTATTCACTTGAAACGAACATCTGATACGTGCATTTTATATAGTCCTTTTAGGCCTTTTTATGCACGTATTTCTATGTTATTATCGTGGTTTTATGCTACGAAATGCCCCGAATATGCTACTTTGGGTTATTTTGTCTTATTTGCAGGAATGAACCAGAAAGTAGTGAAATCGAGCCATTTATCGTCCGTTTTGCATGCATTTGGAGGAAGAGTGAATTTGGAGCGGAATTATAGCTGTCTTTGGATGCGTGAAGCTGTTTCGGGAGCTAAAAGGACAAGTCAAAGTCAAACTAACGGAATTATGAGCTGCTGAAGTTAGTTTTCACTCGATCGAGTACTTAACTGGTCGATCGAGTGATTTTAGCTTAAATAATAAGTCGATCGAGTACTTAACTGGTCGATCGAACAGTCACAATTTAAGGTTTAGTCGATCGAGTAATTGTTTTGGTCGATCGAATGGATTCTCTATCGGGCTTGGGCTTTTTAGTTTATTTTCGTCATTTGGTTAAATAATTCCTATTTTCTTATAAATAGGAGAGTAGGACGTCATTTGTAGGGGGCTCCGGCACTCTCGGATCAGACGTTACCTTTCCTCTGGTTACTGTTCCTGTTACTTGTTCTTCTCTATTCCCGGATCATTAATTCTGTAATTTAATCTTTCCCTTTACTCTTATTTAATGCTTATTTCTTCTTTATCTCTCCCTTTTGTCCTTGTTCTCTATTTAATTATGTCTAGCTAATTCTTTCTGCTAGGATTAGGTGATTCAATGGACTGATGTTAATTGCTAATTAGGTTTATAGGGTGTCGTTGTTGTTTTAGTCTTCGTTGTATTCGCTGCAATTAATTGTTATAGTCTAATTGAGTCGACGCAGTTAGCCTATAGACCATAGTAAACCCTGACCTGGACCGAAAGGTTGGAAAGGGTGAGACTCGTAGCAATACATTAGGACACGGTAGTGAGGGTGAAAGCTAAGCTATTGTTGTTTTAGGGTGAATTGAGACCGAAAGGAGATATTCGTTGCCCCTTGGACCGACACATCGACTAATCTATGACTTTAACTGCGATTGACTGACGTTCATTGATGACCCGAAATCCTAGTTCCCTTTTCTTACTGTTAATTTCTCTTATTCATTTCCCTCTTGCTTTAATCTTATTAGTTTAGTTCAAACAATCAAACCCCCACACTGTGACATTAGACAGACCGATAGACAAGTAGATAGTAAACTGCCTCCCTGTGGAGATCGACCCTACTTACCGCTGACTTCTGTTAGTTGTATTTAGATATTTTATTTTTGGTACATAACGACACGTATCAACATCAATGGAACTCAAGGCCTTCAAGAGATGGTCAAATGCTTGGGCATGACCGACAAAGAGACATGTGTAGTGCCAAAAGCATATTACATTGAACAACATCAAACAAGAGGCCACAAAAAATAGCCAAACCTTGTATAGTTATTGTTAGCATATGCCGCCTTTTCTTTCCACCATTCAACATCATCCTCACTTTTTTCTTGACCTTCATCACAACCCAACTCATTACCCAAAGGAATGGCATCCATGTGGTCGAGTTCCTCTCTTTCCTCAACAATGTGCTCATAGGTTGGGGTTAGAAGATCAAAGCATAAGGGGTCACGAAAGTGAGAGGTTCATCCCAACTAGGCCCACTATTAAAGGGGTTGTACTCACAAGATTTAAGCAAAGATTTACCAACATCTACACTATCCTCCTTCTTATGTTCCTTCACCATTTGCTCTTCATCGCTCCAAGCATATTCCCTTTCACTACTAACTTCATCTACCAAGTACTCGAAAAGTGGGTTTTCCATTATCATTGTTACACCACTAAATTCCTTAGAAGTGGGGTTTTCATAATTTTTGGTCACAAGAAAAATCCAACCAATCTATCACTAAAATGGTAGGTGAAGATTCAAGTTTACCCTTTTCCATTTGGTCATCATCACTCTCTTCATAAGAGTCATATCTAGGGGCGTCACTCTTTCTCATCAATTGTTTCTCCACCACCTCAGGATTCACCTCAAAGAAAACTCTCTCAAGCTCACACAAAATAACTTCCTCAAAGCTTTCACCAAGAAGACGATTTAGCTCATTTGACCATACCTCATCACTCACCCAATTTTCACTCAAATAAATGGACGACGGGCTCATTGTCTCACAAAAATAGTGGGATGGTAGAGTCAAAACATTTGGCTCACAATCAAACACATACTCCTCCTCCTCCTCCTCCTCCTCCTCCTCCTCCTCCTCCTCCTCCTCCTCCTCCTTCTCCTCCTCCTCCTCCTCATCATCATCACTATCATTCATCAACAACACCATCTTCCTAAGGAGGAGCAAAAAATTTCCTCACATGCCAAGTAGGCTCGTAAGTATAAGGGGGTGTCTTATCCTTACAAGTCTCATCATTACCCTTAAGATACTTGATGTAGTTTTGAAAGGTTGTTCCCTATCACTATCCATTATGTCATGGAGGGCTTTTGTCAAACACTTAGTTGCAATGGATTCAACAAAAAACCTAAGATTCCTCAAAGCTCATTTCAAGGATTCTACCACCATTCATGTGAAATGCCAAGTTGCGGGTTCCAAGGTTCATGTCATTGTAAATAACACATCATGCCTCCCAAGTAGAAATAGTATAACCATGATGCCAAGCATAAGTCACATAATTGTTAAATCTTACAAGATACTTGTCAATTAACTTATTTTCATTTTGGCAAAAGATAAATGTAGACATTTCAAACAAACATGGGAGATCTCAAGAACCAAGGTCTCTCAAGAGGAAAGCACGGCTAAAAATAGATAACAAGAACAATTCAAACACACAACACCGTCACCGGCAACGACGCCATTTTGGTAGGCATGTCTTTATACGCCACCAAACACATTTATTGCCCAACTAGCATAGAAAGTAAGCCGGGGTCAAACCTCATAGGACAGGGGTGTCACAATTGATCAATATAAATTTAGTTATGCTTGGTTTGTCACATATTGATTTTATGGTTTAAGTTCTAAACTAATAAAATGTAATAAAGATAAGAAGAGAGATGTAAATTATACGTGCCTTATTTACATGATTTTTCTTGCCTTTTGCACACATCTCTATACTGTTTTTAGTAGTGTAAGCTATTATTTTCCCGATAATTGGCTACTTTGGGTTGCACCTTGTCATTACGCAGATATTGGATTCATTTGAGCTGATTTGTGCCAAAACCCGTCCTTAGAGGAGTATTTCTGTTGACTGTTGAAGCAGAGCTCGAAAACCAATGCCTTGGTACGCGTGAGGATGGATTGTAGTGAAGATTGCACGAGTTGTAGCTACTGCCACAGAAGACAAGTTGATCGACAGTTCCCATGGTCGATCAACTGATGTTGTTCACTAAAAAGTCGATCGATAGCCTTATTGGTCGATCAACTATCACTGTTCACTAGGTCAGTCGATCGACTGAAATTTTAGTCAATCGACTGATTATCTATTTTACCTGAAGATTTTATTTCGTAATTAGGCCCAATTAGAATCGTTTTATTAGAAAAGCATTGGATAAAACTAAAACATTATTAGGTTTCAGATTCATTCTTCATTCTGTAACTTTACTCTCCTTCTCATACGTTACTTTGCTCTTACTTTTGGATCTGGATTGTGTTCTTCCTTTTTGACTTTCGGTAATTAATTAATCAACCTTTGTTCTTCACTTTAATTTTCTTGTTATTTTCCTTTCCTTCTCTTTATTGTTATTCCTTTATGCTTAATAGAAATAGTTGTTTACATCCTTTCATTATGTTTAGTTTAATTATCATCTCTATTATCATTATTTACATTAATTCCAATATGCATAGCTAAATTTCCTTGCTAGGTTTTAGGGGAGTCATGGTTGAGTGACGGTCTTAATTAGGTTTTTATATGTGGAATCATTACTTTGTCTGAGTTGTTAATCGTAGCAATTAATAGTAGTTGATCAATTAGTGCACGTAATTGATTGATTAAATTGGTAAACTCCAACCTAGATCGAAAGATTGGAATGGGTTAGACCTGCTACGAACATTAGAATATGCTAATTGGAGTGAGACCAAATTAGTAGTATTTTAGGGCGAATAACAGACCGAAAGGACCTGTTCATTACCCTTCAGACCGTAATTTGACTGATCTGTTAACCTTACCTTTGACCGCTGGTAGACCATGGTGAACCGACTATCCTAGCTATTTATTCCTTATATTTTTAGACTCATTTCTTTACTGCTCATTTTCTCTTGCCTTCACTACTTTTAGTTTAGTTAAAAATCAAAACAAACCCCATTTGGTTACTTAGACATAGTTAGCATTTAGAACACATATTAGTCTCCCTATGGATACGATCCCGACTTCCCTAGCTATATTAGTTAGAGACCAGTTGGTTATTTTTGGTAGGTATATGATTAGCATGTCAGTAAACTAGGATGATAACTAAATAAATCAATAAAGGGGAAAATTAGGAAGAGTGGGTTCATATTAGTGATCAAGGTTACTAGTAGGTTAAGTCTCTTTGTTGATGGGTAGTCTTACTTAGGCACAATAGGTTGAGTCTCTCTATCTAACGACCTCTTCATAGACCAATACAAGCTAGCCCTCGGGTACACAAGGTCGTTCTACTAACTATGTGCAAGTCCTAACACAATCCAAGGCTCTCAACCTTATGAGTCTGCATAAACAAACAACAAAACATGTAAATAGTCATCTACACATTTCATCAAACATGATGTAGTGTGCATAAGTTAGAAGAAAAATATTCAACAATCAACCCAACAAACAAGGATTATCCCTTAAATCATATCCATA
>JAOWBH010164365.1:0-11040 GCA_028566215.1 Silene coronaria
CGCGATAGGAGTTTTTAAAAGACTGTTATAATTTTCCTAATTTTAATTTTTTTGTTGTAATAAGTTTTTAATATTTATATCATAATTTATTTAACAATAAACATTATTAATAATTATTTATTCAAGTTCTTTAATAAGCAATTCACATAAGTCTAATTTGTCAGATTGATTTTTGTTGAAAATAAAAGGGCTTGGAGAACATGGTGGGTCACTTGCATTAAAAAATAAAATTATGAACTTTCAACCACAGGCTGGCACATCAGCACTGTGGTTGTGGTTTAATAAAGAAGATATCCGGTCAACTTATGCTTGTTATTTGCTTTCGGTTTTCTTTTGATAGGGCTGTTCTCTTAGACTCATATTATCATTGACAGGTATTCATCTAGCATTGATTCAAAACGCCAGGTGTCCTATGTGTTCTTCCACCAAATGCAAACCTGAAGATTTACTGCCAAATATTTCACTTAGGCAAACGATCAAACGGTTTCTGGAATCTCAGCACTTGAACAATGGCTTGGAAAATGATCTTGATAGATATGCACCAGGTATTATGCCAAATCAGATATTTATAGTCGAGGAAACGCATTATAATATGTGTTTGATAGAGCTTGTTGGATGCAACCCTACGTAACCATTTACTTGATCTTTTGTATAGATGGTGAATCTGGAATTCAAACAAGGCAGCTGTCTTATGCTCCAACTGTTCAACCAAGAGATTTGAAGCTAAACCGATGTGCAACTAGAGTATCAGCCAAGTTACAAAGTAATACAAAATGTGACCCTGTTGCACTGGATTCCACAGAGTTTCAAGGGGAAAATGAGCCCTTAAGAACAGCTGGAGCAAATGAGGAAGGTGATTGCATAAATCTTTCTTTTGCCGTATAACTATGACATTTAGCAATCTTTCTTCTGTAAGGGTAAGGCATTATGTTTCAGTTTCCTTTTCTGCTGATATGTTTTCTGTTCTAACACTCAAAAAGTTATTTCTGCAGCAAATTCTTTCACCAAGAAGGGGCAGACCTTTTGTGATGTTATTGAAGGTATGATCGATCTTTAGAATCTTTTTTTATACTGTATTTATAATGATGTTTCAAGATTGAGCTCCAAATCTTAATACTGCAATCATGCTATTCCTCCAGGTGGTGAAAGGAATTTCATAACTCCTGGCAGACTAAACAAGGTAGTTACTAGTATCATCCAATTAATGCATAATCTCGTTCTAGCATAGCCGAAAGTGCATGTGCTTTACCAGAGCCTCAGGGAGTGTCTTCACTTCTCTCGCTTACTCTTTTAGCGTGTTGTCTTAGAGAAATTAAATATGTTTAGCTATAAAATTTTCGTGGATATGACTAGTCAAAATTTTGAGAGGCTTCCTCATTTTATTAGTTGTAGTTGGCATGCCGCAACACTTATTGGTGAAGCATTTTGGCACCCTTGAGACCTGGCAAATCGGGTCAATCGGGTTGGGTATGGGTCGAATCAGTTTGGGTCGGGTCATTTCGGGTCTGTCACACATTTTGGATCGGGTTGGGTCGGGTCGGGTCATCTTGGGTTTTGGGTCAATTTCGGATGAGTTGTTGTCCGGTCATTTCGGGTTGGGTCACTTTCGGGTATGGGTCATTTTAGGTTGGGTCGCTTCTGTAGGAGGCTATTTCTTGGGATTATTTGATTTTAAAGAAAGTTTCCATTATGTCAAATATTCCCCAATTATGGCTCTTTATACATTGGTGTTAATACACTGATACCATAATAGTAGTCCCTTTATCCTGCAGTGTTAGGGGTATATGCGTCTTCTTGAGGAACCTTATAAGTCAATTATCAATTTACTATGTCGTTTTTGGGAAGTGCATGAGTGTTTACCTTTGTGGTTATATGTTATTAACCTCTCATTTAGTGCCTTGAGTTTAACGTCAGAGGATTTAAATATATTAAGTTGTGTTTTGATGCTCTTGGACATCAATATATAGTAATATAGATAAATCAACGCCATCACTTGTTATATCTTAGTGCATTTTGAGCTTTTTATAGTAAGTTATGTAAGAATCTGCCTAGCCTATTTAATTAATATTTTATCTAAATTCAGTTAGTTCCTCGTTATCAAGAACAATAGTCTCAAAACTAGCATGACCCTCTTCACGCCTCTCCTCTTATCCACACGTACAGGCAGGAGCAAAATTTTCTGACTTTAGGGTTAAAATTGATATTTCAGTCTTAATATATTAGTGTTGAGGTTTAACTCTAACCTTGGGTCCAATTTGTATTACACCCATTGAACTACTTCCAAAATCCGGTTATTTACTCTCCCTGTATGTTTCACTTGCTGATAGGCATAGCCCACAGGCCTAACTTGCTTAAACCCACAAGTCACCATATCTAAGTGAATGTTCAAGTCCTCACATAATCACTAGTTACTAGTTTGATCTCATTAATAATTTGTTTGTAGCGCTTACTATTATCAATAGTGTAAATGTGAGTTTAGCTTGAGGATTGGTATTGGTTAAAATATCCAGGCTTAATAACCTGAGCTGAGATTTCTGGATCTATCTTTTTTCTAAAACTCCATTACTATTATTCTTCCTCTCTAAGTCTACTGTAGTCACTTAGGACGCTGGTGGGTATTGCATGATACGGCTAAATGCTTTCCTTGTATGTTGTTGACACATCTCTTTCTCTACGTAAGCCAATATTCAGAATACATCCCTGTGTTCTCATTCCCTTCCCATCATCTATTATCCAATTGACCAATCATAATTATGAGTCTGGTGACAAAATTTCTAGGTCTAATCAGCTTTCATGAGTGACACTGCCACGTAATTCAGATATTAATTATTTTCTAGAAACTCACTGTATATTTAAAATTTTTATATATTGTCATCCAGGGGTTGCGGACATGCTACATGTGCGGGTCTCCGGATCATTTGATTAGAGATTGCCCTGCCGCTGCAAGTGCTCACCCTAGCAATTGGTGCGGTATGGGTCTTCTGTAATAAATATCTAATACATGTTTTTCCTTGCCCTGCTGTTAAACAGAATAATAATATATTTTGCTGGCAAACTGACTTGTCTGATGTTCCTACCTCTTATTGAGACCCAGGTAATGTTCTATTCCAAGGGGGTTTTCCAGGTTATGCACCACAATACTGGCCCGGTAATTCTCAACATGGCAGGCCCCTCTATGACATGTATTGTGGCCCTGAAATGATGTACAATACCAACATGGCTGCTACTACACCATATGCATTTTCTCCCTACACCTCATCAATGTTTACGGGGTATCAAGTTACTAGGTAACTGCTTCCTGTTTTTTCGTTTCATTTGATTTTCATTTTGACATTGTGCTTATTCTCCTCAACTTGAGCTGTTTTTTCTCCTTGTTTTTGGTATATTTGAGACAAAATATCTACATAAATGCCTTTTTATACTTTTATGTAGATGTCATCTTTCCAGTGATCCCTCAAATGTTCTCTCTTTTGATTTAGATAGTGATACGTATGCGGAAGCGAATAACTATAACAAACTGAAAACTTGTCACGTGATAAGCGTGACAAACTAAGGCTCTGTTTGGCAGGTATGCCTTTTCAGTTACCTGTTTTGACGAGAGTAGTTTTTTTGTCAAAAATTCCAGGTCGCTTATTCTTTTAGCATTGTTTGGCAAGTAACTTATTTGCCCAAATAAGCTACCTGAAATGAAATGCTACCTAGGGTAGCATTTTAGATTTCAGGTACATGATTCTATTTTATATTATCTTTTTACCCCTTTAATATATAATATAATTATTATATCCTTTTACGTCATTTCTGCAAAATAAGCTACCTTTTCAGTTAGTTTGCCAAACATTTTTTTTTAGTTTATCAGCTACATTTTCAAGTTTCAGTTAGCTTTCCGGTTTTCATGTACCTTTTCAGGTTTCAGGTCCTTGTTTTACCCAAACAGTAGAGCCTAACAGCATATTTAGTTTGTTATTCGACCTTGAATGCAACTAATGGTGCCTAACAAATGAAATACTTTGTTCGATTGCTAAACGGAGATTTGAAGTGCAATCTCAAATCGTTGTTTTGATCAAAACCTTTGATCCTTTTTTCCTGGAATTCTTATTAACGGCTGAAAATAAACGTACAACTTCCCTTTAAATAGATAACGACTTCTTAACCGACCAGACTTCTAACCTAATTAGAAAGTAATTAAATAATGCTAAACTTAATCTAACAACTCATAACAACAAATTAATTCTGATCACTTTTTATTCCTGTGTAAATTGACTACACTAGAGTCCCAAGGAATGCTGCTACATGAACTTGCTGACCCGTGATCGATCCCTGCCCTTGTATTTAATTAATTAATACGTCATCATCAGGAATCGTATGATTATGATACGAATGCGGAAGCGGTTTAAACTAACAAACAATGTTAGGGCAAAGGATCAAACTCGTGTCTCACTGTGCCGAGACACGAGTTGCTTCTAAACTACTAAATAATTAATCCTAATCCTAGGATTAGTTTTATTTGACTAAACTACTAAATAATTAACCGACAAGTTACTTCTCTGAACTCTTGTTTTATTTTGATTGGTTTCGAGTTCGAGCCTTGCTCCTGCAACGAGCCACTTACTTGTCCTTCATCACACTTGTATCAGATAGTGTGTTTGGGAAGTAGCATTGCTTTGGAATCCATCATTTGATGTCTGGATAGAGATTTAAAATTCGAATCTCTTGTTTGGGAGATATGAGATTTAAATTCAGAATTTATTAGTGGGGTTTATATATACATTTTCAAAGTGAGATCTAAAGAAGTAAAAATATGCATCAATTCATCAAGGTTATTTGACTTCTTGAATCACTACATTTTTTATAGTTCTATTGGTCACATCATGGTTATTTTACATCTTAGATCACTACATCTTCTATAGCTCTATTGGTGACATTATCTTCCCTATGTTCTACTCATGGTAACTATTGTCAGCAAGCATTGATGGGAGTGAACCGTACCGGTGATGAATCTTAGCAAACATTAAATGATCTTTATAGAACACGTGAAAAGAATGACAGAGAGAGAGAGAAGAAATCGGTGGTGATGGATCCGTGGAAAGGGAGGAGAGGGGAACTGAAGAGAGAGAAACAACTGATGAGGGAAGAGTTGGTTAAATTTCCGAACGAGAGGAGAATATGTTATTTTTTGTGGACTCCTAAAGACTTCTTTTAAAATCCAAGAATTTGGCTCAGTTCCAAATTTTAGAATTATTCGATCCCCAATGTGGTATATATGCTAAATTCAGAATTGAGAACTATACGAGAGTTTCTAAACAGAGTCTAAGGGTAATGTAAGACTGCTACCATTTTCACTTGCTAGATTTTGAAAGTGATCGTTTTATTTGGACAAACAAAGATGGAAGTGCTATAATTATTTGGGATGAGAGGACTTGGGTCTTGGGAGACAGATGGTGGTTAGATCATGTAGTTACGACTTACGAGATAAACACTAATTTATTAAACAGTCAAGATGTATGATTTTGCCAGGTAGTTCGCTTCAAAACTACATTAGGTAGTTGTGCACTTGTGCATTATTGACTCCATTCCGGATGCACTGCGAAAAGCACTATCCCTTGGCTTTCGAAGATGTTGAAATTAAGCAAAATGGATTGATGAGCTATATGCACTTTTTTCCTTTTTTTTAATCGTGAAATTGCCATTGGTGGCATTGGTCAATGTGATTCTTGAGTCAATTATTGTTAAAAGGTTATCCAAAAAACAATCCCTTTGAGATGTGTCAAAATCCAACACCGAGATATTGTTGCTTACGTACGACCTCCTTACCCTAGAATAGGCAGAAGCATTTGAAGCATCAGGGTAATTTTACCAATAAATTAATACTATTTATATTTGAAAATTCTGAACCTGTTTCTTCTGAGTTAGTTTCATAGCAAACCCACTTCTATACATCTTTTGTAACTTGTCATGTAAAATAGTTCTTTCAAGAAATCCTTGAATCACTTAATAACAGAACATGTCTTCATTTATGAGCAGTGTTGGAAATACTATAATCTTTTTGCTGACTGATGTTGGACTTCTTCTACATGACAAATCAAAATTCGTATGAGATAAATGGGATTTAGTTAGGAATTCTTGACAGTATCCAGATAACCTAATTTTGCCGATTAACTTGATTCAGGTCAATTTCCTGTGGATAATATATATTTATTATCAGCTTGGTAAAAAATAAAAAATAAAGCATTTATACCCTTGTTCTCTCAGAAATTTGATAAAAGCAATTTTCTAGAGACCCCCAAATGACCAATTCTTGCATGAATTGCGAAAGTCCAAGTTAGTCGACATTTAATTTCTGCCCATTTGTTAATTAGGCAAATCGGCCGCAGTGATTGGGGTGGATATACTACTTCTGTTTTTCTATATATGTTATTCTCTCTTTTCGAGAGACACTCCTCTCTTCTATATCTCGCAAAATATATGAGTAAATATTATGAAATATGAAATATAAACTCATATGACAGCTCTTTTTGTGAGGAATTTAGTGTTCTAATATTTTCAATTTTTTAACTAATGTAGTTTTGTAAAAATTAAAGTTAAAGGTTCACCTTGACAACAAAGCTTCATATAAAAAAAATGGAGGGAGTACCTCGCATCCGAAAACTAACTGTTCGCCCTGTCAATCCTCTATTACCTAAAAACCTCAATTTTGTCCTTGAACTACTTGTGTCTGACTCGACTGATTTTGAAAACTCAGAGGATGAGCTGTGATTAGGAATGAAATATAACCAGGAACCCAGAGCTAGCTATTTCTTCCTTACATGCGTTGAGGGGTTGCAGTTGGCTGTACTTCTAGGAGTTAAGCACTGTTTAGGTGTGCCTGCAAGAGCGGTTAGAGGCAAACTCTGATTGCTGGATTGACCTCCAGATAACAGGGGTTGACTTGATAAATTTCTTGGTGTTGGTAGGCTTTGTTGCTACAGAGTATTCCTCTGATTAAGTGGTTGGCTTGAAAGCACTTATTAAATGTCTCAAAGAACCAATTTTGATGTTTTGCTAATGGCACAGTGGATCCTTGCAACCGGGAGGTATGGGATTAGTCTCTGGGACCATCGCTCCTCAAATGAATCAATCAAATCGCTCGGGGCTCATGGGATGTGCAAGACAGCAAGAGTGTCATAGTGAAGCATTTGAAAGGTATTCTGATAGTGTTATTAATGTATTATTATTATTTTGTAATCATTGTGTGTTGCACGATGAGAACTATTTCCTCATAGGTGGTTTGCAATTTTTATTTTTATTTTCAAAATTGCGATGAAGATTTGGAAAAATGTAAACAACCTAATGAAATGGAGGGAGTATTACTCAGTTGGTTTTCGAGCCATCTTCACTCAAATGAGTGTCATATGTGCAATGTGCTGAATCGTTATTCATTATATGGTTTGTCTCATGTGCTTCTTTTCTAGTGATATTTATGCTACTAAATATAATTGGGAGATTGCTCTCATAGTTGGTTGTGTGACATAAACACGCCACATACCACTTTCGGGTGAGGTAACCTTTTAAACCCTTATAACTTGGCTGCTATATTGTGTCATAGCACAGAGTAATAGCATGGTCATAATAACAAACTAGCATAAACCCCATGCAATACATGCACTGTATTTATAGAGTTTTATCCTTTACTCCATAGTGTATTATTTATAGATTGTAAATTGACAATTTATTACGTAGTATTTGTTAACAGTTCTCATTATTGTATTTTTATTTGACAAAAAAATGATAACAATAAAATTAATAAAGAGAATTAAGTAATGACATAAACCGTCTACTTTAATGAAAATAGTTTTTTAGACAAAATTAATGATATTGTTTTATAATTTTTTTTAATAGCATATCTTTTAGCTACGAATCTACGATTATCTTAGGAAGAACACATTTTTCATCACCAAAGAACCTACAGGCAAATCTTATATTTGAAATTATGTCAAAATAGGAAAGTAAATAAAAGATCATATCAAAATAGGGGAAGTGTTTTAGGCGGGAAAACTTTGAGTTTATTTTCTTTTAGCATATAGGGGATGACTTGCATAGTGTCACCCATTCTAGTGGAGCGCTCAGGATTATTATCCATCTTTGATTTGCTTTCTATTTGTCAATGCTTGGAGGTGTTGAGAACTAATATTCTGTTAATGTATCGGGGAGATAGAATACAGCCTGCATGTTATACACTATGTTCTTGCTATATATAGACAGTCAGGAAGGTTTCATACTTTCATTCCTAGCATAAACTTTATTTCGAGTGGTCGAAGTTAGAGTGAATAGGTTTATAAAATTCTGTGACGGCTTCATTTTATCTTTTCAGAGGAGAAGCTTTTGTTCGGGACCACAATGCCAATAGGCAGCTTGATAATGCAGAAAGAGGTTTAAATCACTCTGGTGGCAGCTTTACCAGAAGATCAGAAAGAAATCATAGAAGTCATGAGCATTCAGATGATGATAAATACTCAAATGGAAAGAGACAGGAGAGGATACCTCGCTGCTCAGAGGGTGGACGAAATCTCAGAAATAAACAGCTTGATGAGTCAACTTCTGAAAAAAATGTGCCTGATAGCAGGAATCGACCTCTAGTGGAGAGACATGAGAATTTTTTTAGAAGCTCCAAAAGACATGGGGATATGAGAGAACAACATGAGAGTGACTCTAATCAAAAACATCATCACTCAAACAGAAAGAGCACTCAATGGAGGAGGGAGCATGAGAGAAGATCTCATCGAGAATTTGACAGCCGCTCTCAGTCTGGCATGGAGCCTACTTCCAGCAGTGATGGAAGGAACCGACGGGATGAACGGGGTCCAACATCTAGATATTTGAAGAAACGTTCAAAGACAAATGGTAAGGACACGTATCATGAGCATGGGAAGGTCATAAAATATTCATATGATGACTATGGAGAGGATTCTCACTCTCATAAGCGAAAAAGATATTGTTAGAGCTGCAAGTACATATCTATTAAGGTAATAGTGTATACTAAAGACCACATTTTGAAAAGACCACATTTTAATCTCGATCATCGTTGAATATTGGTGAGAATGTGAGATCACTGTATCAGCATAGTTTATAAGGGGGTTATAATTTCATGTACTTTGTAGGAGTTACATTAACCTCGGACCACACAAACATTGAGCATGCATTTGTTTGTTCAGCGCTAATTTCTTTTTTCCTTTTTTCCCTATTTTTTTTTTTTTTGACACAGATCAGGTAGAGTGCTCGGCATTGGACTACTCAATCATGTAACTTTTTTATGACCTAACCCACTTTGTTATCTTAGCTTGAAGTTTGATGTCAGCAATTGGGTTACCAAGATGAGTTCTGTTATTCCACAGTTTAGATTTGGATGCTTGTTAATGATGGCCTACTTCTCTCCGCAAGAACCATCAAGCTGATTCAGATATGTTCAGGTAAAGTTCCATTCAGGCTATGGATGTTCCTCTTTAGGACATTCCTATCAGGTATGATGTGTGACATGATTCATTTTAGTTCCTTCAATTTTGGGGCTACAAACGCCTTGTGCTTTGGTAAAGGGCAGTTACAATTTTCATGATCAGTAACAATTACCCCCCTCCATCCCATTTTTATTGTCCCGTCAATTTTGACCACCATATTCAATAGTAAGAATTGTAAAAAAAAAAGATAAAACGAAAATAGTAGTGTTGATTAATTAAATATGACAAATATAGTATTTTACCTTTACACGCGTCCAACAAAACTATTGGTCATGAAAATTGAAAGGGACCCGTATTAATGTGATGGAGTACTATGATTGTGCTGGTTTAGGGTCTTTTGTATGTTACTATGCTTTTCGAGCCCTTTTGTTGAGGGTAAATATGAAGGGTGAGGAGTTGAGGACCACTGAATTAGAAGTCTTAGTATCTTTTTTTTTTTTTTTTTGCGGAGTGGTGAGACAGGGTGCAGTGTCATGAGGAGAGGGAGTAAGTTTGTGGTCTTTTTGCGGAAACACTGAGAGGAAGTCTTTTATTGTTTCTCTTTAAATGAATCAGATTGAGGCTGTACTCAGCCTTCTGGGTTATATGAACTTTTATGAGAAGATAAATAAGCTAAAGGGTACGAACAGTGTAAAGAGGTGTACATTCTTTCATAGGATATGCAAGGAAAATTTGAAAGTTCTGAGGTTGAGAGATGGAGGTAAGAGGGGGAAGCTGAATACAATGGTCAGTTAAAAAGACGTTAAGAGTTAGTTTATGTATGTATGCGGTATGCCAGTTTATGTATGTATGCGGTATGCCAGTGCGAAGTATAAACTGATTTTGGTAGAAGGTGCAAGGCCCTGGGGGAGAGGCAGTGTACTGTAGGTCTTCTTTATATGTTGGCCATTTAGGATGTTTCATATTATAATTCCATACGCTGCGAATGTTTTCAATTTCATTTTTAGTAGAGTTCTTACCGGCATAGTCTATTAACCATTCAGTTGTAGGAGGCCTAAACCAAAATACTGTTTGAGAAATGGCCACCTTAAATGTGTCTAGTTGGTTACATGATTACTCCCTCTGTTTCTTTTTAGTAAGTCTTACTTAAGATTCTTGTATATGTAAAACGGATCGAACTACATGTTTTACTCTCGTTTATTCCTCATTGCTAACCTGATGTGTGAGTTGTTTTGAATCAGTGTCACACATCCAGAGATGCAGTAGTCACCATTTTATAAGATAGGAGTGAAAAAGTTCGGGCAAAGGAAAAGTCTTAAAAATGCATTAGACATTTTGAATATAAAAAATTGCTAAATGGAGCCAAAATAAACGAAATTTCCATGATTGTGTGAACGGGCTAAATGGAAAAATAGAGGGAGTATTCAGGATATTCATATTTGTTTCTCATTTAAGACATCATTACATACTCCATAGCGGATATGTTTGTCAAACTAGGAGGCTTGAGCAACCATTACGTTTACTTGTAGATGCAGTCTTGAATTTTGTCAAGGACCTTCTCTTTTCAATTTTTTCTCCAACCTTCTCTAATTGTTCAATAAAATAGAATATA
>JAOWBH010164376.1:0-11040 GCA_028566215.1 Silene coronaria
GGTAAACTGCCGACTGAAACTAATTTATAACATTTACTCAATCACTCTAATCAAACCGCTCATATTCCGTTAAAAAGACCGGCACTCGGTCGAGTACACACGGCACTCGACCGAGTGCAACCTACTCGGTCGAGTACATGAAGTACTCGACCGAGTGCGCACACTCTAGTAGCCAACTATGTCTGTCCAACTTTGTACTCGGTCGAGTACGCCCTACTCGTCCGAGTACCCAAGCATAGTAATACGAAGTATTACAATGAACCCATCCTATCCATTTTTTTTTTTTTTTTGTTTAAACACATAACAGAAGAGCGATTTTCCCCCCTTATCAATCTCCATGCGTGTTTTGCAATCAAAGCCTGATTAAGACAACTAATGTTGTGAATACCAAGATCACCTTCACCCTTTGTTAAGAGAAGGAAACGGTTACTACACTGATGAATAGTTCTACCCGATCTACATCCAACCTACAAAAAATGTGACAATAACGAGTTCAACTTGTTTGCCGCACTTACCGGTATCTTGAATACCGATAAGAAGAAATTAGAAATACTTGAGAGGACTGATAAGATGAGGGTAAGCCTACCCACATGCGATAGAAAAATCCCGTACCATGAAGAGATTCTTCTTGTTACATTCTTTAATAACCCTATGAAAATGTCCCTTTTAGAGGATTGAAACTCAGTTGGCATCCCAAGATACTTTCCCGGTCCTTTGTTTCTACTAATTTGCAGTGTCTTTAAACATCTTGCTTTAATCAGTTTTGTGCTAGGACTGAAAATGATACCTGGCTTCTTCTCATTAATAACTTGACCCGAGGCTCGACAGCATTTATCTAAGAGTTTTCTAGAATCATTCTTATCTTGAAGAAAGAAAACAATATCATCCGCAAAAAGTAAATGAGTAATTGGAGCCACACCTCGACACAGCCTAATCCCGTGAAGTTTTCCCACCTGCTGCGCATGTGTAATTCCACTTGACAGTACCTCCATGCAAAGATGGTTGATTGTATACCTGCATTTATCATTTGTGCCAATATTTGACTGTTGTTTTCTATGGGCATTACGTTGTTCAATAATCTAATTAGGCCACAGTAGAAATACAGAGATTACAAGCCCACACAGGTAAATGGAGATGATCGAGACGAAGGGGTAGGTGACCATGAGCAATTGCAGAGTATTTTGGCTTCTAAAAGGTCCATATTATTCGATAACAATAAACTTTTTAATAAACCCAGCCTTACAAAATGAAGCGTTAACATGTCTAAAAAAATATGAAAAATACCTCACAACATACGCTTTGATATTTTATAATCTACACACAAGCATATGAGCTGAGAATTACACAATTTACATATGTTCATCTGTACAATATTGGGCTGTCAGCACAAAAATGTCATTAGCATTCAAGGACTTTCTATGAGCATACTGTCAAAGGACTCATCTTGCTAGAAAGAGCGTGTTCTGCAAGATAAACAGAGTTCGTGTTGATGGCTGAATGCTGTGCTGTATACCAAGACGATAATGATGTTGTACAAGAAGTTTTAGCCTTTTAGGCACATTTGTACATGCACCAACAGTCTTAACCAGAAAGTTCGGCACGAGTTGGTATAACAGGAAGCATAAAGTTGCCAAATGGTGAATCAATAATTCGAAAATTTGAAGTACATCCTTCTTGTTGCGCTTGTGCTATGGCAAAATTCTTTGCCTGCTCCATGCTGACAAGGGTTCCACTGGCCTGCTATAGAATTACTATCAGAGCTAATGAAACATGACTATGAGTGATGAATGTTAACTTACTATATGGCGTAAATAATTTTTCCCCCTATTTTTGTTGTCGTTATGAATGAATCACAAGGGTAATTATAGACATTTAAGACGTACATACTAGATAGTATTTCCACCTAAATTGACCCATATTCCTTTTTTGACCTATTTAACGGAATTGCCCAGGTCTACATTTGGCAATGGATCTAAAATGACATTTATGCTTACAATTTGAAGTAAAACAATACTTCTTCCGCCCAATTATTTGTTTACATTTTTTTATTCTTTATTACAACATCGTAGCCTTAATCCTAAAATGATTTGGGGTCGGTTGACATAAATCATCCTTTAAAACAGTCCATGGGTGATGGGGAGTGAAACATAATACACAAGACAAGGTAAGCTTATAGGTTTTAAAATCGAAGCCCGAATATCTTTTTTTTAAAAAAAAATTAGAATTAAAATCGAGAATAAATTAAAACGATTTTTGAGAATCAAAATAAAACCTAATGGCCTAAAATACCTTACAAGTAAACCGAGTATTATTATAGAAGAAAGTTTTTGGTAAAAAATGTGTAATAAATCCGAAACGAACAAATAAATTTTGAAAAATTAGATAAAAACAATAAATATTTCAAATAACAGTGCATACTAAAAATCCACATTGTATCATTTCCCTCCATTGCGCCCTCTCTGTCACCATTCCCTTTTCTAGCCCGAGAAATCTCATATCGTGCTCTGTCACTCTTAGCCATGTCTATTTTGGTATCGTGCATCTATAGGTCTCCTTCTCACATGACCAAACCATCTTAGTCGGTTTTCCATCATCTTGTCCTCTATTGGCGCCACTTTCACCTTTTCCCTAATCGCCTCATTCCTTAAATCGATCGCTCTTTCCTTGTATGACCGCACATCCACCTCAACATACGCATCTCCGCCACACTCATCTTTTGAATGTGACAATGCTTCACGACCCAACACTCAAAGCCGTAAAGTAGGGCGGGCCTAATTGTGCGATAGAATTTTCCCTTTAATATATGGGGCAAATCATTATCGCATAAAAACCCTGTAGCACTTTTCCACTTTTCCATTTCAACCAACCATCCTGCTTTAATTGTGTGAGCCACATCTCCATCTAACTCCCAATGTTTTTGAATAATTGATCCTAAATATCACTCTGATGTTTTCGTGGGTGGGGAAAGAGTTCCGGTGGTGGGTATGGGTTTCTAGTTGTTGGTGTGGTGGTGCGGGGTTGGTGGTGGTGGTTTCGACCTCGGTAAGGGTTGGCTCGCCGGTGTAGAGGACCTATGATGCTCGGACTCTTCACATACCCCGAAGGATCCAGTGGACGACCCGGACATGGATCCCTTGTCCGATCCTTCTATGAGAAATCGGATCCTTCGGTGCAAGAGGGTTTTGTTCTTACCCTCTGTTTTGTACAACAACCCTATACCAGGAGTGATCTTTACATGAACTTAATGTTGTAATAAAGTGTCTTCATTCATATTAAACATGAAGAAATTACTTTTCCTTTCTTTTCTTTGATTTTTTTTAACCAATAGTCAATTTTTTCATAAAAAATAAAAATTAGCCGAGTCCAAATTTAAATTTGGATCCTCGTGTCCGAGTCCTTGTTTTTGAGATTTCAAGGATCCGACACTCGGATCCATACCCGTGTCGGATCCTCGTATCCGGGTCCGAGCATCCTAGTAGAGGACCACCCATGAAGAGGATGACATAAGTGGCTGACATAGGAGGCAGTAGGAGCGGCTATGGTGGTGGTTATAATGTGGCCCTTAATTTTCCATTCCCTTACCTATTATAAACCAAGCACTTAAGAACATCAAAGGGAAACCCTTTTCCTTTCCCCTTGTTTCCCTTTCCTTTTCCTTAGTGCAAACCAAATGCCCCCTTAATCCAATTTGATTCACCCTTCCCATATTTCAAAATTCTCCTATGTCTCCTCACTAGTTTGACTAATTGGACAAATGGATTGAGGATTGGATATGGGCGACGGATAGGATTCGAAGGAGCATATCTTATGGCCCACAAAACTCATTTTCATCAATGAGTTGTAATGCTACCCACCTATGGTAGATGGGCCACAAAACTCATTTTTATCATTCCTCTTTTACCCGTTCTACTTGTGTGCCTATTTGCCCCTTAATGTTTGTGCAAAATAACAGAATTGGGAGTAACATATTAACAACAAAGGCATCTCTATTAATTTGGGGACAGCTAATTATGACAAATGAACGAGAAAAAAAAGATAGTTTGTCAACATGCCAACCAAAGTACTCCCACCGTCCCAATCATTTGTATATCTTTGACTAAAATACCCTCACAAAGAATATAAAAGGTAAACAAATGAATGAGACAAAGGGAGTATAACATACTTAACATACATACCATTGGATTTTCTTTTGGTCTGGGGAATACTTTCACAGCAGGACTAGGAGATATGCCTCTGCACTTGCAAAACATCAACAAAAATAACGCTAGAGAAACATGTTTTGCTTCCTTTTCATAATCAGTCAATTTATATAAAAACCAACAACCAGCAGAGTTACTAATGAATGACTTCCACAACGCTTATCTTCTTGAGACCGAAGTCAGTAACAACAACACTATCCGAATGCCTAATGAGCTCCTGCAGAAGGGGTTAAGGGGTTCGAATGTACGTACCCATGTGTTAATAGCACTGAGGCTGCTTCCATAGTCAGTATATTTGTAATCCAAGTTCTAATTGCATAAACCTCTTTACATGCTCAAACAAGCTGCAATCCCCTCAAGAACATTGGCGACCTCATTTTTCGTAGGTATTGTTGTTATATAACCTATATTTCTAATTCCGATTCAGCCGAATATCGAGCAACAGATGTAAACTAAAATGTACCCACTTCTAGAATTCCAAGCAGAATTTGTTTGCTGCAATTCATGCGTTTTCAGTTTATGTCACTTGGAAACACCCTTTCAGAAGTAAGGTTGTGTACATCTTAATATTCCACCCTCTCACCTCACCAGTCACCATAGGACTTGTTGGAGCCTTCTAAGGTTGTGGGGTAAAGTTGTTACTGATGTTATATTAGCTTCTAAATTCTAATGGTATTTGCCCTACACAAATAGTAAGACTCACAGAAGAGATCTACTAAAAAGCATTCTAATAAATAATTCTAAGCTAATGTCCAACTCTCCATACTCCACACTAGCTAAGGCGTCTAGAGAGCATACACGCCCCTTAGATTGGCGGATTTATCTCCACTTTACCATGTCCTAGTATTATTCGGATTCTCCCATACGTCGTCATAATAACACAGCCGATATTTGCTTTGTTCTCATGAACAAGGTAATCTAGCGCAAATTCAACAAGGACTAGCAGTTGAACATATCTGGTGACATCTTATAGTGTCTATTCTTCATAGTTTGGCTTGCAGGTGTTCTGCAACCACTCCACTAGTTGTCTACTACGCTACTCCGAAACAAATCGGAACAGCCTTTTTTACATGCTCTAGATGTCTCGGATCCAAGGAGCACATATTTCTTCTACATTCATTTCTTTTTTATTTTTTATTTTTGGTGTAAAAGGAGTTGTCACAAGAGAAGTTTTAATGCTCATGGGTTCAAAACCTCAGTTAGTATTTACAAACATTTTTGCACTCTCAACTCAAGAAGTTGGCTTTGCCAACACAACATTAGGAGTGTCCCGTTCGTCAAGTGCTCTTCCTGGTTCCTGGGCTGTTAGCCTATCAAGCACTTGCCTCTGCTCAAACGAGCGCCTATTCTGGACTTACTTTCCAACACTGTCATTGGATTGGTCTTTCCGGATCACTTTTCTTCCGGTGTTCCTTTCAGGGGCCCCTTTTTCCATGCCTCATCAAGGCCGGCGCTCGTGCGTCTGGATGAGCACGGGTAAGCACGACTTAGACACACTCATACACCCTTCATATACACGCTCACATTTAGTCGAGTTCATCCATGTCCTTAGCATCTAACATTATTGACTATACAAGCCTACATCCTCTAAACAACCGTAATCTACTCCAGAACTTCAGTGTGAAAATTAAGTGGCAATTCTGCACACTTTCAATGAAACCAAGAAAGGCATTTGGCTGAACACGGCCACACAGCTCCTTCTTGATACCTTGTCCAGTGGTCTTTCATATAGTTTTGTGACTAGCACCAATTAGCATTAGACCCAACCCATATTCCAATCCTACATTCCTACGTCCCTTGACAAGTTACATACAACTAATCTCAAACTACATTCGAATTAATTTTTGTAAGTTATAGCCAATACCTCATAAAAATTCCACAAACTAATGCATCTGTCAGAAAGTTCAAAAATTTGGAGCATGTTAGACTTAGCTTCAGCCTGAAAACCATAAAAATCATTGGCATATGCAGTGAAATTGCTCACACTAAAGTGGTTGTGCTTCTTTCTAATGTGAAGTAACTAGTCCTTCAATGCAATTCTCAACGCAATTTTCATCTTGGGTCATTCGAAAACCGCCTTTTTGTGTTGCTATCACAAGGCTAAGGCTGCGTTATCCCACGATTTGTCATTCAGGCATTCCGATAATGTTGTTGTATATGCAGCGAAACAATAGTAGCAAAGCATATATCCTTCAATCAAAACATCCCAAACTAGTTTATAACATCACCTCTCAAATTAAAATTTAAACTATCTATCAACATCCATGTTTCCATTTTTCTATGGAGCCAAAGATTCATACTCTTTGGTTTAGATTATGATGGAATAAAGCAAAATGACGCACTAAAGTGACTGATGCACTTCTTTCTATTGTGGAGAACCAGTCATTCGACGTAGTTTTGGACGCAATTTTCATCTTGGGTCATTCGGAAAAAGTCTCTTTGTGTTGCTAACACAGGTAAGACACCCCCTTACCTCACAATTTGCGGGAGCCATTGAGGCACTAGGGTAATGTTGTTGTATGAACATCCATCATCATTATTTCATCAAAACACACAAATTATATTCGATAAACGACAAATTTAAACCCTAAGCAAGAAATGTATGGGAAGATACATTGAATAACCCGTTTCTTAAACAAATGTTAATCACAGCATCAAGGAGCAAAATTCAATCTTTATGGCTATAATCACACTATTATCATCTGTCAAGCATATTTCATTTGAGGTGAAATTTTAAGAAGAAAAAAAAAATTACCTACGGCGCGGAGGCGGGTTGATCTTCCTCTTCTTAATTTCAGAACCCATTGTTGATTTTGTGAGGAAATCAGAAGATTAGAAGTTCACCAGGATAGACTTCTAGAGTCCGCTAACTAGTTCAGCAGCGATGATCAACGTACTGGTTATTGAAACAAAGGATTATATAGGGATGGCAATGGATCGGCTGTCCAAAACCGATCTATATCCAAAATTTCAAAATTCATACTCAATTTATTATCAGCAACTCTCTGCCAATTAAGGAGAGTCTAACACAAATGGTATATAATTATATAAGATACAGCCGAGGAAAAGCCTTTCTAAAAGTAGTTTCCAATCAAAATAACCAACTCCACTAGGATTACATGGGAGAGGAGAACGTGTGCTAACATGTTGAAGAAAAAACAACTGTTATCAATCTATCATAGTCATAAAAACAACTGTATTGGACATAAAATTTCTACTACTAAGACCATCCCAAACAGAAGGTCGAGTTAATCGGGTCACCAATATTTTAGCTCTTAATCTCATTTTAATTATCTCGACCCACTTATCCCTCCCAAGCAGAAGGTCACCGCTAAAGGTCACCAACTCACCTATTTTACACTTTTCCACCCTTCCAATCATTTCCAACCAATGATAAAGTGACACCAAGGAGGTCACCAAAGGGTGAAGGTTATCAAGTGAGGGTAACAAATTGACCTCCAACTGAACTCTTCCACCCCAAGGTCATCATAATTTTCTAATTAATGGATGGTTAGTGTGACCCAACAAGGTCACGACCCAGTCGGCGGCCTTGCTTGGGCATGGTCTAAGAGTAGAAGTTTGGCAGTGTGAAAACTTTTTAAAAGATTGGTAAGGTTAAAGCTTAACTGAATCGGCAATGACATTTGAGTCAATTAATTGAGTCAATCAATTAAAAAATTATTTCCAATAAATAGAGTCAATGCTAGTAAAAAAAATATTTCTAACAGGGGTTCACTTTCTTGTCAATCAATAGTCAATCAATTATTATTTAATTGAGTCAATCATATAAAAGATAATTTCGAAGAGGGGCCCACATTATTGTCAATCAACTGAGCGGGAAAAATATTAGGGTGACTTATTCTTTTAGTTAATTGGGGATACTCTAATAAACTCTATATTTGTTCTTATGTTATTCTACTCCATCATATACACAGAGTCTATATAGCCTATTTTGCTAAAAATGAGTTTCTATTTTTTAAGTTTAATTTTTCAAAAGTAATTTTTAAAAAACAAAAATATCTCTATGGACAAAAGCATGGTATTTGAATTTTTGAGAAGCTATTGTCAACTTTTAGATATAATATGATATGATATGTTTAGCCAAAAAAAAAATTTTAAGTCAAAAAACGGTTTGAAAAATAAGACCAAACACACATACGAGTAATAAACTTCCCGTTTCACTTTGACACACAAGATTAAAGAAACACATTATCCCACCATATAATTAAATTTGGGCCACACAAATACACCATCACATCATACAATTAAATTTGGACCACGCGAACACTTGCCAAAAAAAGAAAATAGGGAAGATATTGTGAACTGTCACCATAAGCACTTACAAATGTTACCATATTTTTCGAATATGTGACTACTTCAGTTATAAAAAAACATACAATTTTGTTCATCTCTAAATTCATGTAATCATACGAGAGTACAATGTTACTATTTAACGGACTATGTTTTTCATTTTGAGACCAAGGTAGTGACATTAGAAGTTATTACATTTCCAAATTAAGGTGGGCACATTTTTCTTACTATAAGAGAACATATAATGTTATCATATCTGAGCACAGTGTTAGCATTTGAGAGTATATATATAGTTTTAATTAGATGTTTATATTTTCAGTTTAAATGATAATATAACATAATGTTAACAAACGATACTAATATGTGACCACTTTAGTAGTAAATTATTACAAACTATTTTTTACCCAACTTGCACACTATTCAACCTATATCATTGTCAATTGATACTATCCGAATTCCGGCCCGTCATCGGCTTGTGACGGATAATGCATGTCACAAATGAGAATTTATAATTGTAAATAGACGATTAAAGAAATAGAGAAGTTTATTTTTAATAGGAGGGAGTATTTAGCTAAAGCGTGTGCTAGCTATGAAGTATAACAACTCAAATGTATAGAATTATAAACAAAAACGTTTGGTATAATTCTCATAACAATAATATTATTGTAAGAGCTCCCACTGAAAAGGTGGTTAATTTTTTTTTAATTTTTCTTACTTTTCGTTTGATTAGTTATTAGCTTAATATAAGACCGTCTTATAGGAGATTTACTCAACTTTTGATGAGACCCTCTCCAACTTTTGTCATCACAAATACTATTATACAACAAATACTATTATACAACTGATTGTACAAGAGCATTGTACAATTATAACAAATCTAAGTGAATTTATGTGTATTTTTTTTTCCAACTTTTATAGTTTTTGATTTATATTTTAATTTTTGGATTTCAAAAATTAAAGTTTAATTGATTTTAGATATAATATTTTTTAAGTTTTATTATAATTTTTAAGTTCAATATTTTTATAATGGAGCTCAGGTTCTTTCAAATAACCACTACACTTTTTCATTTTTGTCAACGCGTGTTTTACGGCGGTAAATATCGTCGGTTACGTATTTGTAAAAATTATAAAAGTTAGATATTTTTAAGGCGAATCAAACAAGATCTCACATTAATATATTTTCACTTATGTATCGAAAGAAAATTGAATATTCATTTGTGAATAGCGTACAAAATAGAAAGTAGTAGTGTGGAGTTGAATGGAGAGGGTATTTTATAAGTAACGCTTATAAAACTCTTGTTCTAATCTAACCAATACAACTTGTTGTATAGTCAAACCTACTGGTTTGTTCATATGTTATTCTCCTTACGGTAACCATTATTTTCTTTTCATCAGGAAAAAAAAAAGACCAAAATTAAAATTCACACTATTGTATTCCTTTCATGCAACATATTCCAAAAAAAAAGAAAGTAAATTTAAAATTAATTAAACAATTAACTATTTAAGCATATACTTTACATTCCTCAATTATTAGTCTAATTACCAAAGTTGGTTAGTGTAGTGACGTTCTCATCTCTTAACAAATTATTAAGGGTTTAATTCTCAACTCTTGCGAATGAAAAACCAAACTTGAGAAAAGTCTACCCATTAAATTGCCTTCACTAAATAGCCCGAAGGAAACTACTTCAACTGTCGATAAGAGATACTCCTGATCAACACCATAATAAAATTGTCTAATTAAAATTAGGGTTATTTAATGAGAATACTCCAATCTATTAGAAGTTTCTCAAAATACTCTAAGTTATGATTTAACAACCAATATATTCAACTATTACACCCTTTCTCTTTTATTAAAATAGGTGGTTGGCTACCTTTTGAGCCGGTATTTTTCTTTTTACTTTTCTCTTTCTTCTCTTATTTTCATACCAACTGACAAGCTGATAAAATGTTAGTTTTGTAACCCAAAACATTTCATCCTATTTATTAAACCAACAACCATAAAGCTGATGTGTCAGTCTATGGTTGAAAGTCAAATAGTCAAATGCAGTTTTTTTACTTCCTGATTTCAAGGGCCACTAACTTTACGTTAATTAATTGATGATTAATAGATGAGAGCATTGTTCATTCATTGTTTAGATTAATTAAAAAAGTGTTCAATTACATAATTTATCAACTTCATGACATACATATATTTTATTTTATGACTTATATAAATATAATTCATCAACTTCATGACATACAATTATATTTTCATGACATTCATTTTCAAACGACAACCTCCCCTAATCACCCTAATCACCCTATTCCTACTTCTTGTGGTTGATTTCTGGATTCCCCGTCGCGCTTAGCCTTGCTCGGTAAGTTTGCTTCGTTTAATATTAATTCATTATTCTATTTATGCCCTAATCTGTTTTGGGGGAATTGAGATGGTGAATTGATTATATGGTATTGCTTGATTACTCTAGGTGTTGAGTTCGTAGAGGAGCCCTTCTGATTTCTCCTTGTTGATTGATTGCGGATTGTTGAGGTA
>JAOWBH010164387.1:0-11039 GCA_028566215.1 Silene coronaria
ATTTTACTCTCTCTTTATTCCCTTTCTAATGTTTTCTATCAAAAAAAAAGTTAATTTTGGGGTTCAACTTGACGAAACTCTCTCTTTATTCTTTTTTTTTAAAGATTGACTAATCACATAATTTAAATCTAGTAATAAGAGTTGATATATAAGATATTATAGTTGGAGGCTTGGAGCCCGTAGGGTAAGAAGAAGAACAAAATTATATGATTAATTATTCTTAAAGAAAGGGATTAAGGAGGGAGTAAAATAAATCACATTTTCCCGTCAAATCAAACCTCAAAGTCAACTTTGTTTTTGATAGAAAACGTTAATTAGTACTGTACTTGTTAACAAATGACATAAACTTTAGGTACTTTTGGGCAAAAAAATAATGTTAGGTACTTGCGTACAAAATGTCCTAAATATTAAGTACCTTCTGACAAAAAAACTCTATTTCAAATCTATTTCCTTATCCATAAATGATACGAAGTAGTAAATTATATCACCTCTACAAAAAAAAACTCCACCGGATCCTAACCCGAATAAAGTCATAGCTTACTTTTCCCCAACAAACTTAACTTTACCTTGGTCAAAAACTAACCATGGTTACTTTTTTTCTCAAAGAAGAGGATGTGTGTGTGTCATGTACTCAGATGTGGAACAACTAACCATAGTTAAGATTTAACCATGCAAAATGGTTAATATTTTGTTTCAGAAAATGCTAAAATATAATTAATGCCTACTCTTTTACAATTCAATCTAGTGAAGAACTGAAGAAGCACATACCCATTTTCCCAATATATAAAATCTGTGACAACTTTTATTTTGTTGTCACATTTTTTTTTAACATAAAGTTTGGGTATATTCATAGATTGGTCTCTTGTCATTTTCATCAACTAGTTCACGACAGTTCCTGCATTCAAATTCCCTGCTCATCAATAAATTCAGTGTTTGGTATAAATCTCTCATCTTTTTTAATGTTTTTAACAGTAATTTTGTTAAGTTTTTACTGTAAAACTAATGTGTATTAATCTATAAGCATGCCCAGATTACTAAATTTCTAGGGTTTTGATTTAATTTTGTGTATTTGGTGAAATTTGAATGTGAAGTTAGTTGGTATTAAAAAAAAGTTCCAATTTTTATGTTTGTGGTAGTAAAAAGGTTTAATCTTTGTGGATGGAGTATTTGTTACTTGATGTTTGTGGTGTTGGGTTTTTCCCTCCTTTTTTTGCGGTGTATGAAGTGGGAAGGATATGCATTTTGGCAATTTTGCTGTATTTATTTTGTGGGCGTTGGTGATGAATTCATGATGTTTAGTATTCCGTCCCGTTCAACTAGTTGTTTGCGCTTTTGTGAGAAGTATTTCAATGAAACGTAAACAAGTAGTTGAATGGGAGCGAGTAATTGTTTTTGATTTGTTGTTAATGTGTTTTTGAATTTGATCTCAGTTTTAGGTTTTGCTCATTAGTTCCTTGATTCAAAGATAAGATTTTGATAATCTTTTTAATTATTTGTTTGTTTGTCATTTTCAAGTTATGATTAGATGGCTTCATTGTTGTCTTGCATTTTGTGTAACATCCTGGTGGATGAATGATGTGTTGTTTGAATTAATTTCCAGACCCTTAGAACTATGAGTAATGATTGAGACTACTCGGGGTGGCGGGAATGAAGGGTTAAGTGATTCCTTATATTACCATAGTTGGGGAACACTGATAGAATCTCTGAATAAAGTGAAAGATGTATAGTTTGTTTGTCGTTAGCTGTTTGCCAATTCTCTGTGTATTTTGTATTAATTACTTGTTTAAATTTACGTTTAGAAATTTATTAGCCGAACTTCATAGGCCGCGCTGCTGATCGGATCTGAGAAGTTGATGGGAAGCTGATAACTATTGATTTGTTGTTTTAATGCTCTGCTTGTTTATTATAAGGATTTGTCGCTATATTAATGAAAATAAAGCTAAGTATCGACAAAATGTCTTGCTCACTGCTGTTTCCTTTTTCTAAAAATCAATAGAATCAATAGAAGGCAATCATTGATCTTTCTATAACTATGTTGGCATTCTAAACATGCACACGTTAACCTTCGGTTAGTTCATGAGTTCAGTTCTCATCACATTAAGAATGCTAAAACTTTCCACGAGTTGCTATGCTCATGTTGAGAGTTGAGACAAGGTGAGTTACTTTGGCTTAGGCTTAGCATGAAAACCTAAATGCTCATGGTCTCATCATAGAACCACCTCAATTAAGATTAGGTCACTAATGTGGAACTCGTTAGTCTTTTCAACCTTCCTTGACGTTTCCAGTGGAGGCGGTAGGCTTTCAATGGGTGGTTTTTTGTGGAACTCTTTTTGCCTGCTAGATTAATGAATTGGCTAGCTTGTTAAAGATCATTTTGAGCCTGGACAGGTGTTGTGGATTGTGTGTACCTCGGCGATCTGAGGTGCCTAATGCACCGGAAGTCCCCAACTGCTAATTACTCTGTTTGACCCTCGTGATAGTTCCCAAGAATCCCAACCCAAGTACCCGCTCTTTTTTTTTTATGAAAAAAACAAAACAAACCCCAAACTTATTCCTCACAATAGGGTTCCTCCTATTGTTGTGCACACTGAAGTATGAAGTGTGAAAAAAAGACTTAAATCCATCGTGCGATGTGTTGCCTGTCTCCTCTTTGTGATGATGCTTGTGTAGTTATAGTTTTGTCCAAACATCATTTATTGATTATATCTCAGGCCACACATTTACCATTGGTTTTGTCCCAGTCAGTTCTACTACAACTCTGTAGATGAGATATAGATGCAGTTTGGATTACTTTTCTTGGCATCCTTCATCCCATCAGTAATTATCTTTAGGAATCAGCAACCAAACTATTGCTGAAATGGTTCCGCTAATCTTTTGAACTGCGTGCCAAATTTATTGTACTTGTGTCTTGCTTCAGTTTGAAAAAGTTTTTGTTTCCACATTTATTTCCATGTTGCAACCTGAAAGGTCATAATTGGTAATTTATAGTGTGGAGGTCCAGTATATACTTTACCTTCTTATGAAATGAACCAGCAGCAACTTTTGCCATGTCTTATCTCAGCTGTGTTTGTCCTTCTTTACTGCTAAAGGTTGTCCCTTTAACAGTCCTAGCCTTTGATTTAAATATGTGGGATGATAGTGAACATTTATCTTACACCGACTCTGTGCCAAGTGCTGCGATGTTGAGTGTTGGACTTGGCTATTTTGTGAGAGATTTCATGTTTTGGGATAAATTGAAGTATCAAAAGGGCTTGTGTACTGTTAGAGTGTTAGACACACAACACAACACACAACCAAGTGAAGTGTTAACACATAGGTGAACATCTCTACAGCATGAACCCTAAATCATCATGTTTATAGCATGTTGTTGTTTGTTTGTGACAGTATTCTGAATTTCTGATAACGGCATCTTCCAGTAACGGCCTTCTGACTAAAGTCGACAAGGGATCGAACCTGAACATGGTCACAACGGCTTTGATCCAACTCGCAGAATCACAAGCCGTGAATCCAAATCCTACATAAATCCTCTAGGTTTATTTTTTTAACATACACAACTGACTTGAATTAGCAGTGTCCAACATAGCCAAACCAAGTGCGGAATTTTTTGCCTTACAAAGGGATACCGATCCCCAAAAGAAATCCAAATCTGAATCTTTTTCACTAAAAATGAACCAAATTATTTACAATCTAAGTCTAACCTGTCAGTGTACGGCTCGACAAATCCGGATAAACTTTGACCTTATAAACACCTTTTGCTCCACTTCATGCCACTCGAGTGACTCTCTTTGTTCCCTATACTACTATGATATTTTCGAAAACTATCTATTTTTGGTTAGCTAACATTGTGTTTGTTTGTAATACAGTATTTTGTGTTGAGACAATTTCGTCAGTCAAATTATGTAAAAGGTCACTACCTCTAAAGTCTAGTAAATGGTTTGCCATAGATGTTTGTTATTGAATTTGTGCATGATTTGATTGTTGTTATAAGGCCCTTCTACTTAACCCTCCCCTCACTCGTTCATAATAAAATTTAGAAGAATTTTACATCACACTTCCTCTGTTCATCCTAATTCACAACATGTTGTCATTTGGCCTTGAACTGATGAAGTACTTCTTTTGCATGTAGTAATAGTCTGATACTTAGGGGTATATTCATAATAATGTGCGTGGTCACTCTGTGATCATGTATGTGATCTTCGTAAAACCATTCCAACTTGTATCTCGTTTTGGTCATATATGTTGTAGCTATTTTTCGTCACTGTAGGATTGGTTTTACCATATATCCATATGCTTACGCTTTTATAGATTTCCAAATGGGACAAGATAATGGTATTAACTGATGTATATTTGCATTTTCTGTTTGCTGTTACTAATAACTGTGGCTACTTCGATATGAATTTAAGTTTGCGCATAGTTTTTCTTATAATCGATCTGCATGTGGGTTTATGTCTTTTTGCCACAAAATTTTAGACCAAAGTATGTTTCAGGTCCTTATGATTACCAAATTAAATGTATTTGCTGGCATCATTTGTGTTCAATATGTTACATTCATCACTGGAACCTATTCTCGATGTTTAGGGTTTTATTGGTTAACTTTTGACCTTCTCTTTTTATTACTATCAAGGAGCTTCTTTTATTTTTGGCTTACATTGAGCCGGGGCAGAGACCGCATTGAATTTTGTTTGAGTCCCCCAGTCATGATTCTTCTTTCTGCATTCGTAGCCATTTAGTCTAGAAAATCTTTGATTTTTTTCCCTTGTATCTACAGAAAATCCAGTCATGATTCTTCTTTTAAATCTTAACTTAAGATCAGGTCTAAGTTTTTGCATTTGGTGTCAAATGGGTCTAAATTCTTACTTCCACGTATTTTAAGGTTGAAATAATTACTCGTTTGGCTCAAAATATTCTTACTTTAATGTAAATGATTTTTGGGATGTAGCTGAGCGACAATAGATGCAATCTGATTTCATGTTTCATTAATGAGTGCTCGAACGATTGCTCGCTCTGAATATTCGGCAACCTGTGTACTACACCATTAAATGAGGATAGTCCATTTGGGAGCTCAGTAGTGAAATCTCTTTGTTGAAGATAGAGAAAACTGGAAAAATTTAATGCTGAGTGGCATAGCTTGCTGATAATCAACTTTTGTTTATGGACGTTCCGGCATTAGCATTTATCAGACACAAGTTTCATTTTTTGTACTTCCTGAAATTGCTAAAATTGTCTTGCTCACAAGGGAATGGAACTTTTCGGTGAAATCTTGTGCAACTTTTAATACGCCTCTGATAAAAAAATTTAGCTATTAATCTTATGCCGTCATTTTTGTTTAGTTCCAGGAGCTAGTTGATGGAAACTGACTTTAGGCTTTGACGTCTGCTATCTGCGAGCGGTGATTTAGTTCAGGCTAATATCAAAGAAGTTTCCAAATTTGTTGATAAGAGAACCAAGTTTGAAAAGATGGAGTGTAATAAAGACGAAGCCACCAGGGCAAAGGATATTGCCTTGAGAAAATTTACGCAAGAAGATTTTTCGGGTGCAAAGAAATTTGCGCTGAAGGCTCAAAATCTGTTTCCAGGGCTCGAGGGCATTTCACAGATGTTAGCAACCCTTGATGTTCACATATCAGCAGTGAATAAGGTGGGTGGAGAAATGGATTTGTATGGAATACTTGGCGTTAATCCACTGGCTGATGACGATACCATTAGGAAACAGTACCGAAAACTGTTACTTCTTCTTCATCCTGATAAAAATAAGTCCGTAGGTGCAGATCGTGCCTTTCAGTTTGTGTCAAATGCTTTTACTGTTTTGTCTGATAAAGTCAAGAGATCTGCTTATGACACACAGCGTCATATTAAGATGGCCAACAAGGTTTCTACTCACTCTAGTGTTCCCGTGGCAAAACCCACCGTTCCAGCTGGAGGGGTCCCACATGGGACCAACGGGCACAATAGACATCCCAGTTCTGTATCATCTTCATCGCGGCGGAAGTCAGGTCAGAAAAGTGAGACCCAAAAAGCATCTCGGCAAACCCAATCAACTTTTGAGCAAGGAGATACTTTTTGGACGGTGTGCGCGAGATGCAAAATGCAGTATGAATACATGCGAGTCTATCTCAATCAAACCCTCAAATGCCCAAATTGTAGTCAGGCGTTTGTAGCTGTTCGAACTTCACCGCCTTCAAACCTCACTCCCCTTCAACCTGAAGAAGTACGGGTACATAGTTCATTTGGTGGGTCCCGTCCTCATTGGAATAGCGAGAACCAGGCGGTGAAGGAAAATCTAAAGAGAGATAATACGGGGTTTGGTTCAAGAGAAGGGCCCTCTAAGAGGATGAGAGAAATGGGGGACCGAAGTCACAATCTGCAAAGTCAACATGGGACCACCAGCATGGGAAATGTTCATGGATCGGGCAAGTACTATGCTGAAGCCAATGGAGCAAATGGTTTCGTGGTAAGGGTTGATCCTAACAGAGAGTTGTCAGCAACGGAGCTTAAGAAAATGCTGGCAGAGAAGGCACTGTTGCAGATGAGGGAGGTAGTAAGTAAATTGAAACTGGCTCGTGAGGAAAAGGCTGCAGCTAAAGAGAGAGCAAAAATCAAACAAAAAGAGAAGCAAAAATTGAAACTTGAAAAGTCAGTGCAAGAGCTAGAAAGCCATGACAAATCATCGGCCGCCGATGAAATAGAGCAAAAGCAGGCCCCTGAGTTCATCGTTCCTGATCCTGATTTCCATGTTTTTGATCATGACAGATTAGAGCGTTGCTTCAGAGAAAACCAGGTGTGGGCAGGGTATGATAATGATGACGGGATGCCTCGTTTCTATGCCCTTATCCACGAGGTTGTCTCCTTGGACCCATTTGAACTCAAGCTTAGTTGGCTTAACTCAAGAAGCAACACCGAATTCAGTACCTTGGACTGGGTCGGTCGTGGATTCAGCAAGACTTGTGGTGATTTCTGGGTCGGGAAGCATGAAACTGGCCATCTCTTGAATTCCTTCTCACACCAGGTTAAATTTGAAAAAGGCCCTCGTGGTGTCATTCAGATATACCCTCGAAAAGGCGATATCTGGGCATTATACCGATATTGGTCTCCCAATTGGGACCAGGATACCCCCGATGGATTAATACATGCCTACGACATGGTGGAAGTGCTTCAAGACTACAGTGACGAGCAGGGAGTTAATGTCGCCCCTATTATGAAGGTCACTAATTTCCGTACCGTTTTCCGTAAGCAACCAGACCCACAAGCAGTGAAGCATATCCCAAAGGAAGAAATGTTAAGGTTTTCTCACCAAGTACCCCATCACATACTCACAGGCAACGAAAAACCAAACGCTCCCAAAGGTTTTATTGAACTAGATCCTGCTGCTACTCCACTCGAGCTTCTTCAGGTGACTGTGGCTAACGTCGAGGACCTGGTTGATACCCTAGTAAACGGGTCATAGCAGAACTCGGCGTGCAAGAGCCCTCATATATAGACCTAACCAAATTTTGACCTGAAATCATAGTAGCATATCATCGACCTGGCGAGGTCTGAAGTTTGGTAACTTTTTTCTTTTTGGTTACATGGGGTGTAGGCTAATACAAGCTATGTTTTCGGGGGTGCTCTCGTTGATCGAATGAGCAATGCTTGGATGTTAGACCTTTTTAGTATTTGGCTGATACAGTGGGTTAATTAGAAGAGGGGTTTAGTTTAATGTGCCGGGTCGAAGATAGGTAATTGTCAGGGTAACTCCCTCATATTTCAGGGATGTAAGTGTACATTACCTTTCTTACAGAACTAATCTTTGGCCATAGTATCCCTGATTTTGTTAAATTTTTCCGTAGTGTGTGCGCATGCCCGCGCTTGTAGTAAGCTCATGTACTCAATGGTGTAGTTCAAGATTTGAGCGACGGTTTAGCATTTTCATTTTGTATAAGAATGTCTATACCCTAAAATTTAACATACCACTTCGTCTACACATTTCAGATAACTGATAACATATGGGTGTTCAAGTGTGCATTTATTGGGTCACGGCGTCGTTTTTTTCTATGTAGCCGTTACCCTAAAGACTTAGAGGCTCAAGTGCTCGCTAAAATAACTCACTTTAGGCGAAGAAAGGAGGTAAAGAAGAAGAGAAGACTATTGCGATTGTCAATAGGCACTTGATAAAGTATTTTACAAGTTTTCAGCACAGCATTGGGCTGGGCCAAAGGTTCCCCAAGCATGTTGTGAAAGCCAACCTGATATTCGACGTCGATAAATTACTAAATACGTCGTCAATTTCTAATGATTTTTCTAATTTGTCCCTATATTTCATTTTAATAAAAGTGTGAATATACTTTCTAAAATCACTCAAATAACTGCTTTGCAAACTTTTGTATTTCCGTTACCAGCGTTTCAACTCCGACATTTCGGTCACCAAATTCAAGGAATCGACGACGCAAGTAATTTAAAATAATTTCGCTTTTTAAAATTTTGTAATTAGTTAGTAGCTTTAGGTGGTTTAGAATAGAATCGTTATTGTTAGAACGAATTAACGATTATCGATCCATGCGCCGAAAATTAATCTAATATGGAAACTTTTTTTTTAAAGAAAAATATGTTGAAAAATGGTAAAAAGAATTTTTTTTTTTTTGACTGGACCTAGGTTTGGACAACAAATTTTTTCGTCTGGAGCCAAAAAATTCTTCATCCAGACCATTTTTCGACATTTAAAAAAAAAAAAAAAACTAATTTCTGTCTTAGATTAGTTTCGCTAATCGTTCGTCAAATCATAAACTTGAAACATAATTAAAACGTAATCATATATGTCGAACATCGATACTAGTTTAATCGTTGTTACTGTCATTAGTCGACATAATTAAAATCGTTTAATTGAAAATTACGTAAACTAAATTACGATTTCTATGATTATGTTGTCGTCGTTTGTTTTTTTTTTTTTTTTAAATCGTCCTTTTTAGAAAGATGTTAGAGAGAATCAAGGGAGGAATTTAGGGGAGGGCAATGTTGGAAAGTGGTGTCTAATTGTCGACGTTATTTAGTTATGTGTCGACTTTGTTTAACAAGCCCCTGTGAAAGTTGCGATAACAAATACGCAATAGGCCATTTACTTGGTATTATGGTTTTAGGCCCTGTTCTTTTGGACTAAAATTGGCTGAACTGAACTTGAGCTGTGTGGACGTAAACTGAACTAAGCTGAACTAAATTGAAAATGGACTTGAACTAAATTAAGCTTAACTAAACTAAATTGAACTTAGCTCACACGTAATACAAAATTGTATTAAACTGACATGACCTAAACTGAACTAAACTGCATCGATTTGAACTGAATCGATCTGAACTAAACTAAACTTATAAGAACTAAAATTAAGTTCAAAGAATAAAGCCTTGATTTAAAATGTGTAATTACCTTACTAATTAAGTAGATATAATTACTTGAAAAATCATTCTAAGATATTACAGTAATGTATTTTTATTGATTACTTCTATTAGTAAGAACGTATCTATTAACTAAACTTTTATTTTTGTTGCCCTAGAAAGAACGTATTTATGATCCTTTTGGAGAACCCAACACTTTTACATGCGGATTAGTTATTACAACTACCATTAAATTCATGTGGTACCCCTATACTTTATCACTTTGCATATGGTATCTAATATTTTAAGTTTGTGTACATGTTACCCTTTACGTTTGATTTTTATGCACAACATGTCATTTTTGTCGCTTTAACAAACTTCAATTCTATATAACTCATGCACCGGAATTCGAAATAGACCAATTTTTTGTTCTACACACATTTTCTTGTCATAATATACGATTAGAGGAAAAAAAATTGTCGACTGACGTTTCCTCGTTTATTTTCTCACGAAAACCTAAAATCGACCATAATTTCGATTTTAAATTTCCGAATGACCATTTTTTTGTTTTATCAAATTATAGATCTCGAATAGTTAATCAATTTCAAACAAAAACTTGGCCAATTCCGATTTCTGGTCTATGATTTATGCTCAATTAAAGATTTCAAGAACGATGTAAAGAACATGTCGTACTTAAAAATCAAACTTCAAGGTTATAGATCATGTGCACCAACTTAAAAAGTTGGGTGCCACGTGCAAAATGACATACTTTAAGGATAACACGTGAATTCTTCGATAGATTTATAAATTAGGCATCCAGTGAATCTGGTGATCAACATAGAGTAACTTAATTGATGGATTATTGCATATCATCTACATGTACATTTATATACTCGCGTGATATTATTAATGGCACGAATTCTTATCTGTAATGATCACAAGCTTGTGATTTTAAGGTTTTTTTTTTTTTTTTTCCATTTCGTTTCACAACCGTTTTAAATCATTATTAAAACGCTGTCACTAAGCAAGAATAACTACATTAACGGACATTAGTTAAATGTAGGTGATCGATCTAGTGACAGTAAGTGACCCATCACGTTGGATTTTCTTTTAACAGATTGATAGTAAACACGTCTTATAAGCACGCATATAAAGCAATTCATATACTTAACAAAAGTATATTATGTGATATTTTTCATCTTTCTTTCAATTCTTTGTATCATTTATCACTTTCCATGTTTTCCTACGTTGGAATTTTGCATGTTCATGTGTAACTTACTTGTCATACTACAGGAGTCATGTCTTTCATAAAAGTTGCTGTGACATTACATAAATTAATTTCCTCCAAATTCCGACAAGTTATGACTCATTCGAAGATTGTCTTTTATGAGACGGTCTTAATATAAAATTATTGCAAGTATTTATTATTATGATTACTAAGATCCATTAAATAGGTACAAAATGAGGTATTAAATATGAAATATAACGAGATATGCTAAAATATATATAGATACTAATATTATAAAAATGAGTATTAATTAAAATTTCATATACAGTGTTTGGCCCAAAAAACTGCAGTTTACAGCCTTACAACTTAGAAGGAACTCAGCCCAACCCATAAGACAAACAGAGCAGGCCCAGAAGATGAGAAACCCTAGAAGCAGTCCATAAGGAAGCCAACATCCACATATGCAGCAGTTC
>JAOWBH010164398.1:0-11039 GCA_028566215.1 Silene coronaria
GTCCTCGCACTTTCCTTTTCTTTCTTTTTTCTTTGATTTCCTCCACTTTCTCTTTTTGGTTTTCATTCCTCTCATTCAAGTAACTCGCATACTTTTCCCCTCACTCTTTTTGAAATTTTTTATTGTTTTTTTTTATGTGCTGCAATTTGAGTGAAAGAAATCAAAGAAATTGAGGGAGTCGTAAATAAGGATGATTCAAAACCTCAAGAATCGTTCATAAAGTATAAGGAAATTAATGAAAAAAATTAATGAGGACAGTGACAAAAGTCCCAGAACACGATAAACCAGAATATTTTAAAGCATACCAATGCACCGAATCTGAAATAACGCCAAATCAGAAGAAATTTTAGCCACATGAAATTCAAGACCTGTCACAAGACAAACATTACAAAAAAATGAGGCCACACTTGTGCAGCAAAGTTAAGCATTGAATATTGGTTTGAGAACCTTGTAATTGTTTGTTGCAGCCTGATCTCAGTTGTTTCGTGATAAATGCAACCGATACCACCTCAAAATGCAGTCATGATAACCTTCAAAACGTTGATAATTGGACCGGGCTTAAGACTCATGACCAATATTTAAAAACTTGGTTAGAACATTCTTGAGGAGATAAAGCTAGCTACCTAAGATACAAGGCTTATCATATAAAAGATAGATACCCACATTTTCATTGAATAAAAGAAATCATGGTAGTTGGTTACTGAATGACTTGTTACGTAATTATGAGGAATTATAATGACTACAGGGTCATAGTTTAAATCGCGGTATCGATCGCGATCGCAGGTTGCGATAACGGTGTCGAGGAATAACCTTCGACTCGGCCAGCGTGCTCCAAGTCGCGGTTATCGCTGTGAAATTTATTTTACGAGCTTTTGTAGATGTTTTAACATCTATTGGCTATTTCATACTCGTATAAAGTTAAGATTAATTTTATTTATTTAGAATAATTAATTTGACCAATGCTATACAACTTTAATAGTTTTTCATTACAAAATTTGGCCACTAAAGCTATAACTTGTTCATTCCGGGCTCATCGGGCTGAGTTAGCCGATACACGTTATAAATCAGCCGTCTCGGCCAATATTTTCCTATTTTTAATTTACTTGGATACATCTCGGGATATCGCATATCGGTCGCCTCCGAGACAACATCTCGGCCGATACAATACGTCTCAACCAATATTTTAAACCATGGTCATTTCAGCAACCTAAACTTACTACAAACAGAAAGAGAAGGAAGTGGGAAGAAAAAAAATCTCAAAAAGGAATGGGGGAAAAAAAAAATACAAGGACAAGGGAATATTAAAGTAATAATGAGTGTCTTGTTAAATAATAATGAGAGCCTTTTAAGAAAAAATAGAATCGATTCGCTTCAATTCGTTCTGAATCGCCAAAATCACCGAATTATTCCCTTTTGACACCCTGTATTATGCGAGGTCGTTGTGTAAGTGTTTTTTTGGTGCTCGCTATACACATTTACTAAGAAAACATGGAAAATCGGTGCTAGATGCACACGTTTACTAAGAGGAGGTGAAATGGTAGTCCTTAGTCTTGGGGTTTATCAATAAAAATTTCAAAATAAAGTTAGTCTTGGGGTTTATCAATAAAAATTTCAAAATAAAGTTCTTCCAATGTGCTATTGTTCTTCTTAAAGAACCAAGTTCTTAGATTATTACAAAAAGGAAGGTAAGATATCTTCATTAGGAGAAATAAATTAGTAGTGGGCCCAATTAAGAACAAAGTAAAAAGTTCTTTCATGGGATAAGAAGTTCTTATACTTAGGGGTTGGTGAGAAATGACTTGGCACACGAAGAACTCACCTTTTTATTTTCTAAATAAAATTTAATATAGTACTTGCTCATTTTCAGATCACAATATATATGAATAAAAAATGGAGCGAATCAGGAATTGTAATGTCTATCGACTTCCATAGGCAAAATACATCGAGTCGCGAACTTCAATCACATATCTGAATCAATTGTATTACGAATTTGGTAACCCTGCTTTCAAATATAACATGCATACTATTAAGGGTGTGTCTACATGGAGGGTTTTGGAGGGAAAGGGACAGGAGAGGAGGGGAAGGATAAAAATCCCTTGTTTGCATAACAAATGGGGTCGGAGGGAAATGGAGGGAGATGGATTTGGAGGGATCAATTTTCCCTCCTCTAAGGCAAAGCCAAAATCCCTTCACAATAGAAAAGATTTGGAGGGAAATTGTATCCAAACAACCATACCCCATTCTCCCTCGCCCTCTCCCCTTCCTTTCCTTCCTATTTTGGTATCCAAACAAGGCCTAAATAAATAAGACACTCTATGTTGTATTCCTTTGCTTTTCCAAGTTCTATAATATACACTTCGTTTTCTTGAACAATCTAATTTACTCCTAAACTCAATGAACAATTCCTAAATCTGTATTTTTTTTAACAGTTATTTATTGACATGAAGAGATGCTTATCGACAAGGAGATGATTATGTTGATGGCTTCATGGATTTAGGATGGATGAATATTTTAACTAAAAGCGCTTAAACATAACACTCAAAAGAGGTGAATTGAAGTATGTAAGTTATTTGAAAATCTTTTTCTTGAGTTTAGGAGGTATATTAGATGATTTAAGAAATAAGAGTGCATGTTAGAATCTCAAACAATAATTAAGTAAATCGTAAAAATCCCAAAATAAATCTTCGACTAGTAGATCTTACCCCATAACCAATGATAAAGACATCAAAAGCCGACAACTCTTTCCACAAGCCACTGAAGAAAGGACAAGATACTGGGTGAGGAGATGATGTGTGAATATCTCTACAATTGCCAAGAAAGAATGTCTTACCTTAATGCAAAGGCATTGTAATAACAGAAATGTGTCATCGCCTCAATTAGGCAAAAACAGAAGACCCATCTTAATCCGTAAAGAGCCACGTCTTTAATTGAGTAAGTATTTTGTGGCTTATCCATCTGCATGGCACGTCAGAAAAAATTTACGAAATGTGAGAGGAATTAAGCAAATAACCAAAACACCTTCTACCTCAAAATAATTTCAGCTTGACACATAAATTTCTGATTTGTAGAACTAAAAAGAAATAGTGCATTAGTTTACTGTAACTCTGTAACTAAGAAATTACTAGTTAATTTCAATATTTCATAGCCAATGAATAATAAAACAGATAATGCCAACACACAAATTTATTGAAAAAGAGAAGGGAAAAATTCAAAGCATAGCCAGGTTCAGACTACAAGATACCTGAGATACAAACGCATTAAAACTTATGATAGGTCCTGCAATATAAAGTGGTGCGTAGATGAGATAGCCTAGGTATATGCAATATGAGAACTTGTCTCCTTCTAAGCTCCTCTCCTAACACATCACAAAAAACAGAAAATATTATCTTAGTTAGCTATCTTGGCTGGAGCATGCAAGTATGCAATGTGTGTGTGAGAGAGAAATTCTTGCGAAGGAAATGTGGGGTGAAATACACAAAAGGAACATTATTACCTGTAAAAATACGTAGCAAGTTCTTCCCGCTTTACAAATGGAGCAACGCTGAACATGCTTCTGCATGCACCAAATGGATACGTCATATGGCTCAATAAAATAAATGTTAAGGGAGAACAAGGACAACTGAAAGGAATGGTCAAACATGATGGTGAAATTAATGTCCTAATTACACGAATGACTTCAATTTAGTTCCACCTAAAAGGACGATCACAAATATTAGGGTCGTTTGGTTACCCTCTAAATAACACAGGAACTTTAACTCATGTGAATTGTAAATTGGGTAGGTTGTTTGGTTACCCCAATTCACATGAATTGAAACTTTCCAGGAATTCCAATTCCTCTACAATGGAGGAAGTTGCTTACCTAGGCCCGGTGGGAATGCCTACATGTAACCAAACAACATTTTTTAATTCACATAAATGCTAAAATCATGTTATATATGACCCTTCATAGGCATTGCAAGTTCACATATGTAACCAAACGACCCTATAAGTTTGCATTTACTGTAGAGTGATATTTCCTTATATATTTCATATCAGCAGCATGATTAGGCATTGAGAAAAGAGAACAAGTTAAGACAATGCCCATGGAATCTTAATGTATTGCTCAGTAACAGTACTCAAAATTATCCAATTCAAATGTACAATGTTGCGACCAGTGAACTTAAGTCTTCTACCTAAATAGCAAAAGCTAACTTAGTGCACTCTAATGAAACAATGGGCCCCTTTCAACAAGAAAAAATGAACAATGCGCCCCAGATAACTTGACCCACCTTTAAATTGTGATTTTCTTAGCTGATGTTAGCATTCTAGTTTCGGCCATCAAGCAATAACGTTAAGGCCATGTGCAATGTAGATGCTTAAGATGAAACTGAAGCAGTAACGGTACTGAGGTCGACCCTAAAGGGAAACAAACTAAATGGGCACGAACCTAAGCCTGTACAGAATAAAAGTGGTATGTATAAGACTACCTACCTCTTGATCAAAGTGAGAGACTTGTTGGGCCCAATGGCAATCGCATCCAAAACTTATCATGCGCAACGTAACTGCCAGAACACATATAAGAAATGAAAGGAGAACTCGATAAAGTGAAATGAAAATTTCAGAAATGCTTTCAGAATGAAACAAAGATTCTGACAGCCTTTGGACAGGACACCCTCTACAACTCATACACTGCAGATCCATCAACCAAAAAACCAGAAGGTGAAGGAAAGCTCAGATGAAGTCAGAAAAAATATTCTACTAACCTAGAATGGGATTCAAAGAAAAAAGACAAAACTAAAATAAAATTACAAAGGCTGCCTCAGTACTCACATTCAAGCATCCACAAAAAAGTGATTGAGCCACCCATTTAGTAGCAATATCAACATCATTACAAGGATCTCTTCATGGACTACCTTAATTCCAACCCATTTACAGAAAACATGGCATGTATTAGCACAAAAGCCCCATCTTTCATTATACTTTACAGAAACGACATTCAAACGTAGAACTGGGGTCAGTCCCACAATTCAGCGCCTCATCTGACATTCACATTGCCCAAGTGGCCAACAAGTCACATATTCAAAGTATCTTCTTCGATAGTGTATCTAGCCAGGCCAGTTGGATTTTAGAGACTCGGAGATCATGATTTTACCAAGAACAATGGCTCAGACTATAAGCGATATATGAATAACAAGACTATTCCATTTGTAGGAATGTTCAAGTACCAAATTGTTACCATACTCATCTATATATAATTATAATACAAAAACCAGTGACATCACCTTTGTACACGTGTCCTCCTTCTATTAATTTGTTTCCCGCCTACATCCAACCCCAAAAATGGTTCTACACTTCTACAGCTTTCTATCTTCTGCCATTTACTCTCCTTTTATACAGTAGTCCACAATATTTATGTTTGTTATTCATAACCATTCTTACCCACAATCTTCTGCTTAACCACAAATTAACTTGACTATTCCCCAAACTATAGACCAAATGATTTTGTCAGAACAAGAAACTTTTCTTATATCTCCACCATCTTTGCCTAATCCCTGCAACTTCCATCATTGTTGGATAAAGTTGTTACGGTAAAAATAATTCAGTAATTATTGCTTGAGATGGTCTCATACATTGAGACGGTCCCATTATATAGAAGCCAGCTCATTTATTAGCAGTAAATAAATAACTACTCTTTTACAAAACGGACAATCTATATATAAAACCATCTTACCCTATAAATTATGATGAAAACCTCCAATTTTGCGCATTATTTTGGTAAGTTAATTGTTCGATGTCGGAGTAGATTTCTACAGACGCCTTTCATAGCAATCATTTAAGTATTTTTTTTTTCATCTGATTAGATGTTGAAAGCCGGGTTATACACCTTGGAAGCCGAGTTAAGTGACCCTTTAATTCTGGCCATCTTCTTATTGAATTAGGTAGAAAGTTTAGGATATTAAGATAAAATATGTACAAGTTGAAGCTCATGAGGTTCACGATCTTATTCATAGATATTGATGGGTGATGTGAACTTAATCTCTATAGCTAACTAATGACTTCTAATCATAACTTTTTACAATTCTTAGTGTAAGATGCATTTATACAAAAATTTAAGAAAATAGACTGATTAATACTGGACTGTTTAGGATACACGTCATGCTTCACTGTTTATACGGAGTACCTTTTATTTATCGGTGAAAATTACTCATCAAACACAACTGCATTTGGAGATTACAATTTTGCTATTCGGAACATAAGTAGGTTTTTTAGACCATGAAAAACATAACCAATGGGTTAAGTTAATAGGTTTGTACGCTATCTACAAATCATGTATAAATCAAGTTCGAGCAATGTCTGACCATGACTATCTTCAATGTCACAAATGAAATCTACAGTTCTACACAGGTTTTGGCATAGATATTGGTTACCAATTGATTTGAAGAATCACTCCTACTTGGGGGAAAAATTACTCCCTCTTATTCAAGTAAGGAAAGTGATAAGAACCATAAATTTTAAGGAAATATGAAAGACTTTTAATATGGGGAGTACATTACTTCAGGTTGTATCTCGAATTCTCGACTAATATAATATTCAGTAGGTTTCTTTCTGAGAGACGGTCTTTTAATAAACTTATTGCGAGAACAATTACAAATTAATGGTAAAATGGTACAAATAGTAATAAAACGGCTACATATTATGTAAAATGGGGCACTACTAAAATTGGTTACAATATATGATAAAATAGGTACGATTGTTACGAAAATATGTACTAAATGACAGACATCTTGAGTCACAATTAATAGTAAAAGGGCGTACGAAAATATATATAAATAAGTACGATAAAGTGGTCTCTCAATAATTTACTGACAGAGACCGTCTCTCCAAAGTTTTTAGGTATAAAATTAGAGAGAAGAAAAAGTAGATAGTTTATGAATGCTCGAGTAAAAGACTAAACGGTATGAGACACAAGTGTAAACATGATATTAAAAGTGTAAGAAAATTTGCTTACATTCAAAATTTTAGGTGGTTCGACCAATTAGTATTACCAATATCCTAAGACAGTGATACTCGATTTAACAGAAACACGGGACAAATAAATACTGTATTAGGTAAGACAAAATGCAAGACACCTAGGAAATGAGAAATGCTCTCATCTATTTGTATGGTATGACACTTGACAGGTTTTTTATTTAAGACAAACATTGTCGTCTTAACTGAGACTAATTGTAGTCTTCCTTTGTATTTGTTGTTAGCGACTAAACGCTATGGCAATATTGTAAGTGTTCTTTTGCTTTAGTCTATTACGAGTATAATTCATTTTTTAAGGAACACCTATAGTAAATTGTTTGCTTAAAATGTTGTGCACTTAGACTATTATAATTTGGTAACATCTTTACGATTATTTATATACTTTTTATGTATGCCCGTGAAATTTTGCACGGGACCTAAGCTAGTAGTAGTTTATTACAAATTAATAGCTCAAACATAATGGTTCTCAAAGCTGTAGAATAAATGCTTTCTGAATAGTATTGCCATTAAGATTTAAGAAGGGGAAGGCAGAAACAATACCTAAGTTAAAGCAGATCTGCCACCTAAATGTACCCCGAAAACCATCCAGATATGTCCACTGCTGCCTATATACAAAGGGAAACAAAATGCATAAAGTTAGAAGGAACTCTATTTTGATTAGTCAGTGAGCAACACATAGAAGAACCACACAAAAATCAAGGCAGATAAACTCACCCAAATATGGAGAAAGAATATCCTTCATAAATGCGGTTACAAATCAGGAAAAAAATGTTGTAAGTCCATAATACAAATGAGAAGTACTTTGTCCTTGCAAACATCTTCATGAAAAAAGGTGAAGTGAGAGTTCAACCAGCACAACAAATAGAAACCAAAAATTACACTCTTAAGGTATAGTTTTCAATAGTGAAGCAAAGACAAAAGGACATGGATTGTTTATAAAGACGAATTTTCCCAAATATAAAAGGGAGCAACATATTTTTTTTGTTTAAAGCCGAAGAGTGCTACAATCATTCGATGATTCACCACAAGACAAAGATGAAACCCTACCCCGAGCTGGTGATAGTTTCTACATCACGTGCAGCAAAACCAGATAAAGGAGAAATCTAGGTAAACCCTAACGGCTAATGTGATCATTATGTGACGCTCAATTAATTTTAATTGTTGATTTAGGTCAAAATAATTCATAAGGATAAGTGTCGCCTTCTTTTTTTTTCCCCTGAAATAAGAACAAGTGGCACCTTGATTATAGTAAGCATATATGAACACCAGATTTATATCCCATCGTTTCGTGTATCTCCAAAAACTTATAAGCATGTAAAGTAGAGGCAACTAGGCAAGGATATGTCTGTTTAGATATCGAGGAACCCACAAATAAAATTCAAGTATCAGAATGCTTGCAACATTCAAACTTCACTATAACTTTTAAAACATTGAAAAGGCTCAGATTGGATGAGAATATAAACATACCTTGACAATAAGAAAATTGAGTGTAGCAATTGACAGGATGAAAAGAACACTGCAACAAAGGTCGAAAACCACTAGAAAACATCACAAAACATCTGAAATATACTACAAAGAAGAAGTAGGAGCAAAGACGATACCATGCTCCATGTAGGTAGATTAAGTAGGCAAAGGAAATGAAAAGCCAGACAATAGACATTCCACTTGCTTTTAGATGATAGATCTTCCTGAAAGCCATGGCGACAAGAGTGAATGCTCCAAAAACAGCTGTGAGGATGGGTAAGTTAGCACGGAAGTTTCTCCACTGGCCATCAGAGACATCCTAAACAAGGAGGAATAGAAATGGATTCAGATGATATACAGCAGCAACGAATCAACTGGTGTTGGGTACTATAGAAGAATACTAGATTACACATTAGATATTACGCTATTTTGGGGTATCTAAAGAGTTGGATATCGTGAATGACAAGCAAATTCAACTAAAGAAAATGGTATTGAAATAGAGAAAAAGAGTCTTAACATTGAGTCGATGAGGGAGCCAAGAAGGTCGAAGTCCCCAAACAGTTGAGGAATAATCTGGGCACATACAGTACAATTATTGGAATCAGTTAATTTAGAAAAAGTTGGATAAATAAAAAAGAAAAAAGAGTTGTAGAGAAAGGGGAGAACCATGGGAGAGTTGGAGAGAGCGATGTAAAATGTAAGAGTAGAAGCAAAGTGCATAAAGAATGATGAAACTGAGTTCAATGCGCCCCCATGAGGTCTTCGCCATTGATGGATAAACAAAGACTCAAAGTTGAGATGGGAGGTATTAATCTAGTAGTCTAATACAGGCTGAGACTGGTCTCTTTGGATAGGGGATGTCCACGGTACTCGGAAATGGGTCGCCTTGCTTAGCGATGCTGGCGTTAGTGATGGTGATGGTGATGGTGATGGTGATGGTGATGGTGGTTGATCGTAAGATTCCAGTCCAAGGTACTCAAGTTTACATTTCAGTTGAACTAATGAAAAAAATTAAAATTAATAAAGTTTAGATCTAATCTAATCTTTGCAACTAAAATTTTATAAGGTACTCAAGTCCAAGGTACTCAAAATTGATCCTCTTTGATAGAACCAATCTATCTCATCCTTTTGAATGAGTGATGTAAGTTGAAGTCACCGAATTTCAAAGCACTTTCGAGTTGGACATGATCACATGAATGTCCAATAGAAGCCAAAGTCAGCAACCTTGTTGCTTCACGAAATCAGTGTTTTACTTATCAATTCATCGAAAAAACAAAAGTCCAATTTCACATCCTTGATGATACTAAAAATTTCCCAAGGAATTTGCCAAGTACCGCGAATAGAGTTAATAACGCATAAATTATCACTTTCAACTATTAGCTTTGAAATTTCTAAGTATTTAGCCGCTAAAATTCCTTCTTTTAATGTTATGGCTTCTGCAACAAGAGTGTTATTAGATCCACATTTTTTTGCTCCCAACAAAACGATTTTACCGTTATGATCTCTAATACAATATACTAAAGCAACTTTATTCTCATCTATTTTCGATACGTCAAAATTTAGCTTTAAAAAACCATTTTTAGGTTTCTCCCACCAGATTTCTTCTTTCCTAGTAGTGTTTCTAACAGACTCGTCTTTCTCGGAATTGTTAAAATCCTTATATCTAGTCTTATTCTAAGTCATAATGTTATTTTTTACATAAGGTAATAAGTTTGCTAAAATTGATATGAACATTATTAAAGATAATATCATTTCTATAAAACCATGCATTCCACCAAATAAAAATAATCTTAACGAAATCAACATTCGAAATTGCATCTTTGAAGTTGTTGAGTTTCATTAAAAAAAAATTGACTTGAAACATTTTCATATATTGCCAAAAAAATTATTAAAGCTAACAATGTTCATGTCTTGGATAACTGAAATAATTACGGGACATTCAAAAAAGAAATGATCTCTGTCTTCAAAAGGGTGGTCGCGGTGCGACATTAATATGACTTTTTAGAAGCCTACCTTTTGTAGGGAGGCCGTCTACACATGTTTTCCAAAGAAAAAATTTTAATTTCGGAGGAATATTCAATTTCCAAATCCAGTAAAACTTACATTTGTCAAGACATTGATCGAACAAGTCTTGTGCTAACCTATGATACTCGGACTCGCCATTTTGGCAGGAGTACCCGTGTCCGTACGACCCGACGCGGATACGGACACGGAATTCGCGTCTGGTCGGCAGCAAGAAAAATGGACATTGTTATAGAAATGAGAAGTATCTTGCCGCCATTGAAGAGAAACCTGGAAACCATGGTAGAAGGCAAGTAGAAGGCTAGTTTTTTAATGTTTATGGAAAGAAGAAAGAGAGTCTTGGTAGTTTTATAGGGAATGAGAATTATTATTTTATATCTTGTGTGTAGAATACTCCGTACTATTTTTTGGGCAAGTGGGTAGATAAATGGGGAAAAGGAACTTATTAATTAGCTCGGTAACTCAAAGCCTTTGTTATCTTCTACACTTGATGTCACTGTGAGGGAATATCCGTATATTACCTCGTTTATTTACCGGATTATAAC
>JAOWBH010164409.1:0-11038 GCA_028566215.1 Silene coronaria
TCCTATTTTCTTACAAACTTAATACCAAATCTTAATAAAAGACATAAACTGACTATTTTACCCTTATAATTAACCCAGTAGCCCATTACCAAGTACCAATCTTCCTCCAACACACACATACCTTCATAGCCATTATCATCACCACAATTCATCGTCTCCTCAACGGCGCCGTCATTGCTGCCCCCGCCCCATGTCGGCCATAATAAAAAATAAATGATAATTGATATGATTGAGAACTCGAATTAAACCCCATCCCGACTTCTTAACATCGTCGCCGCTGCCACTAATCCTCTCTTCTCCGCTGCCACAATCTCAGGAACTTAAATTCAATTGATTTAAATGACATAATTGCGACTTCGATTACGCAATCAAAGTCGGCGTCGATGTCCATGTTAATGACGACGAAGATGATGATGTGGAGGATTAAATTAAGGTTTCGTTGAGTTGAGCGCAATTAGGGTCGTCATTTGTGTGGAGTTTCTTGAAAGTGTTGTTGTTGTTGTGATCAGGTACGTAACAATCGAACTGACAAAAAACATGTGAGTGTATTCGACGAATTTATGGTGAAGGTGAAATGGGTCGCCGACATGACAATCATGAGGTGCCGGTGGTACTGGTGGGGAAGGAGGGGGTTACATGGTGATAGCTATGGTAGAGCAGTAGAGGTGGGGGTTACTGGGTTATGTGAAGACGAAAGCATGGATAGATTAATTAGTAAGGGTACAATGGTCTATTCATGTCTTTTTTTGAGATTTGGTATTAAGTTCGAAAGAAAAAAAGATTTTAGGTATAAGTTTTAAAAGAAAATTATATTAGGTATAAGTTCTGAAAAATAATATTATACTAGGTATAAGTTATCAATTTACCCTATTAAGATATTTATGTTACTTATTATTGTTATTATTACTATGCAACTTTTATTGAGATCAAATGAAATTTTGACAAGAAAAAATGCACGCGGTACCCTTTAGGTTTGAACTTTTACACGATATACCAATTTTTTGATTCGGAAAGCTTTAAGAGGCGATAACTTGTGTTTACGAACTTAAAAAATGACGATTTCTTTTCAAAACCATCATCTTTTCGAGTACTATCCAAATAATGACATTTTTTTTTTTTTTTTAATCGTAATTCTCAGATAGAAGATTAATTTGAGAAAAAAAAAATCGTCACTTTCTACACACATAAATACGAGTTATGACCTCTTAAAATTTTCCAAATTAAAAAAATTGGGCATTTCTTGCAAATGGCAAACCTCAAGGTACCGTATGATTTTTCGTTATATTTTTATTTGTTATATATCTTATTAGTCCAAAAGAATAGGGCAGTGTTTACACTCTCAACTCATTCTGTTACCATCACTTCGGGTGGTAGCGATTGGCTGAATCGGAAGGCTTTAATATACGCGCAAGACAGCGTCATGAGGAACGGTGTCAGACCACTATGAAAATTGTCGAGAAACATATGAGAGGTTCAAATTTACTGTGATGACCGCAGTTGATCTAATATCAAATAATAAAGTGTCTAGAAACGTTATTTTCGGTGTCTCTTAATACTAGAAGAACAGTTCTTTAAAACACTACAAGATGCTTAACCAGGCATCCATGACTCATGAGGCACAAACGTTGTCATTAGGTGTTTAAGAACTAGTGAATACAATTTTAACCCATTCTGATACCATCGTTTTGGTTGGTACTGATTGGCCGAGTACGAAGGCTGTAATATACTTGGTCTAGACGGCCTCAAACCTATTGCAAGTCCTCAGTTTAACTTTCTCTCACAATTGTGCTCTTCTCTGTGACAGATTGGACATGTGAACAAAAATGGAGAAATTGCCGGACCTGGTGTTCTGGAGCGCATTGTTGATGTCGTTTTATATATGGAGGTTGGTTCTGCCTTGTTCATTTGCAAATATTTTGATGTTTATCTTCCTCTTCTGTTTCTGTTATTTTGTATTTGACTTAAATCCTTATATTTGGTCTTTTCTTGCCAAAAGAATTGCAAATGGTTTAATAGTCTCAAAAAAGTATAACTACACAAGGGGATTCAAATATTTAATTTATATCATACCATGGATTAGGCTTTAAAATAGCTCTTTACTTGGGCCCAGTATAATGTGCCTAGGTTACTTTGACACTTCACTTAGCTGCCGTGTCGTGTGTCCAGTACGACACAAACTTCGACACTTCACTTTTAACCACTAAATAGAAAACTTTGCGTAAAAGAGCCATATCCAACACTGGGACATGTCAACACAGGAATGTGCATCCAGAAACCTTATGAAAGCCCTGAATCCATGTTTGTCCATTGATTGGTAGTGGTGGTCCTGGTGGAGGTTGATCTTTCAAGACAAATGCATTGTTGTTAGAATCCCGATTCGATCCCACGATTTTACGATCTAATAATGCGTGACCGATCTTTGATCTTACGATTCTATCATGGTAGTAGAATCTTACGATCGTATAAATTTGAAAATTTTTAGAGATAGGATCGTAATATGATTCTATGATCTTACGATTCTACGATCCGATTTCATAGCAAGCAAAGAAACTAACATATATTTTTATATAATGACATCGTAAAATTTAGATTTCGTTTAATTTAAAGAAATATATTCATACAATGATATTAAAATCATTAATTATTAATATCTTATGGATAAATATTAATTAATAAGTATTTTGATATTCAATTATACGTTTTACCAAATAAAAAACTATATTTACTGAGTTTCTAGAATCTTACGATTCTACGATTCGATTCTACCGATTCGATCCTACCCTTCCCTTTGATCCAAAGTAGAATCCCGATCCTGACAACATTGGACAAATGGAATTCTCGACTCTTCTCACTACAGGGAGTTGCAAATTTCTCTGTTCATTTGCAGATTCATCTTATTTCTTGAAACTTGGAAGTAAAGGTTACGATAGTATCACAAGAAAGTTACTACTGAAGTTTGATTTTCTAGAATAATATGTGCTCGTATTTTGATGAATAGCTTGGAGGGGCATGAATAAAAATGTTATCTGCAAAACCAGGTTGGGGTATATGAAAGACTGAAGTAATTGAAGAGGATACACTACATGCAGCAAACATGTTCACTTCTTCCCTATTAATAGTATACATATCCGTCAGTAAAATTCCTACAGACAATACCTTGGAATCAAAATTCTCCGAGCTTTTGGATTTAAAAATTAAAATTAGGAAACTATATGTGATCTATTGATAGGTTGGATGGTTGTTTAGTTGTCAAGTTCTGTTTCTCTATTATGTGCATCCGGTGTTTATGGCGTTTCTTCTTGCAAGTGCTGTCAAAATACATGTTACTGTTAACAATGTGAATGTCATCACCATTCATGCAGCGCCACTTAATGTCTGCTGATGACAAGAATATTAAATGCATCAAGTAGACATTAGATCTTCTGCTCCCTAAACTTTTCAATATTCTGAGAAATTAATTTGGTATGTCTCTTATTCTGTTTTTTCACATATCCCAATTATTGTGTTACCCTGCAGGGAGAAAAGCACCCATCACATCGCTTGCTTCATTCTGTTAAAAACCGTTTTGGCTCCATTGATGAGGTAATATATCATTTGTATTTTTTGGAGCTCACCTAATTCTTCTGATTTATAATTATTTATAATTTTATGGATTCTTGTGTAGCTTTAGGTTGTTTTACTATCCATGTGCAACTGTCATACAAACTACACAACTCATCATTCCATTTTCGAATCTTGTTTGTGATTTAAATAAGTTTTCTGGGCCACGCCTTAGTCCGCATTTGCTTGAATATAACTTCATTATTCCCACATACTAATATCTTTACTTAGACATTAGCCCCTTCATCCACTTTTGTTGTCCAACTTTCTATTTTGGGACTATTTAACAAATAGTTATGCAGAAGAAGATAATATTGAAAATCCACTCTTTTCCTTGCTCAAAAGCAAAGGGCACAATTAATTTGGAAACAAATTGAGAGGGAGAAGGGGACAATAAAATTGGAATATAGGGAGTTCAAAACTAACCCGACCCGGCTGATCTGACCCAAATCGAAATGTCCTATACCGTAAATGACTTGATAGTAGCTTGCCCGAAATAAACCGAACCTGTAATGACCCGTACTTCAGGTCTACCTTAAATGGCCCTGCGTCTCTTTCTTAACCCCATCCACTTTTTGAGGAGAGGGTAACAATCACTGTAGATTGATATAGTATTTCTGCTGTATAATTCCCATTGGTTCACACAGTCTAACTTTGTGCATATTCATTACAAATACTTTCGTATGGCTAAATGAGTAGATGCTAGAATATTTGTCGATAAAATGTCAATAAGATTGAAGGCAAAAATAGCAGTTTGATCCCGTGTCGTGAACGGTTGCTTGCTAACGTCTCTATATGTTAAACTAGAGATACACGCTTGTCCTAGTTTTCTTGATTTATTCTACTCGTTTTTAAGTACTTTTTCCCCTTCCAGACGCATCAATGTGTTGTGTTTGATATGCTTGTCCTAGTTTTCTTGATTGAGCTCTTGAGAATAACTTCATTGCAATACATGGTACGGAGTATTATTTTTACAAAGAATTCTGAATGATAATGAAATTTGTTGGAGATTCCTTAGTGAAAGTCATCTTTATTGTTTTGCTTTCATGTTATTGATTGGCTTGGTATTCAGAGCATTCATATTCGTACAACAAGATGAGCTTCTTGATTATTCATGTGTCTATTCACTCCTGGCTGCAGCTGGGAGTCTTTAAAATGTCAGAATCTGGACTAGAAGCTGTCTCAAATCCTAGTGAGATGTTTTTAAGTGCAGAACATTCAGATTCAGAGCACTTAGCTGGGCTTGCTATTGCTGTAATTATTGATGGGTCTCGATCTTTTCTTGTTGAAGTTCAGGTAATTTACAGATTTGGTCATGCGTGGTACTATATATTGCCTGCAACACCAAATCGCGATTAAGTTATCAAGGTTTTGAAGGTTACCGTGACCACATTTTGAGGCGGTATTAACCACATTTATAGAGAACAATTGAGAGTAGGCCTCAATGGCATAATCCAAATCATGTCTCTAAAAAAGATTTAATACCATGGATCTAAGTGTGGTATGGAGCCTTAGCCCAATTAAATTATCAAACATATTTGATTGACCACATCCTATGACTCTTCAACTTTGTGGTCGTAGTCGTGTCCGACACAACACTCAAGGATGACTATAGAATCCTTACTGGATAATTGCCAAGTTGACAATTCGCTTAGTGGATGCACACAGAAGTCTTGTATTTTAAGACTTGCTGTTTCATACAGACTTGCATTTCACTTTAAAAAGCTTCACTATTTCATATATCTGATCTAATCTACGATTTGAGAACGTGTTCCCTATCTCCTCATTTTTGGAGACAGTCTTCTCCCTGTGTCTCAATGTTTGCGTCATGGCATCACTTAAATATGTTCATACGTACCCGTGTCCAATACCCATACATGAGTCCGCATAACACGAGACTGCATCATATCTGTAGGAGCATAGCCTTCTTTTGTATTTTCAGGAAGGATACACCATTTGCGTCATTTGTATTTGCTTTACCTGATTTGCTGTTTGGTCTTATGACTTTAACTTGTAGGCTTTATGTGTTTCCGGACCTGGTGTTAGTAGGAATGTTAATGGCGTTCAACTAAGCAGAGCTGATTTGATTCTTGCGGTATGTCCTTGAACAACAGCTTAATTAAAATGTAATCAAGTATACGAGTTGATCATTTCTTCGTTTGGTTCTTGTATACGTATGCTGCATCGCCTGCATGTGCAGCTTTTGACTTTCAGTTTTGCATTTGGATGTTGTTTGGGTTTAGTTAAGAATTACTCTGTACGTCCTAGACTCGAAAGTTTTTGGTCATACATATATGTTGATGGGGTTTAATCATTAGTGAAGGACCTCAACTGTTTTGGTAAACTGTGAGTTCTATGTCATATATTATTGTCAAGGACCCTTGAGTTTTAAATTTTTATTGCTAAGACTGATACCCTTGCTTAGCTTTCCACTAATCTTTTGCTTTATAAATATGATGCAATAATGCAAAATGTCTAACAAATCTCTCTGCGCCTCCTATATTGTCAAGCTGCAGCCTTTGGATGCAATTGTTGATGTTATTTTCCTTATTGGTCATTGAGAGTGAGCAATCATAGCATGGCTAAATTAGACATTTGTGAGAGTGAGCGAGACTATGAGAGTTTCTATATTATGTAATTTGGAACAAACATTAATTAAGTGCAGCATATCTGATGGTCTATGATTCTCTTGTTTAGTTTTAACCTTAGTGAGTGAAAGACAACTGATTGATGCTTTGTTCTTTTACTGCAGGTTCTTAAGAAGCAAGCGGGACTAAAGCTTGACGATCATGTAATCACTCTTTGCTTATTGCTTTGTGTTATTATGTTCTCTTCTATAGCGTTTAGTATATTTTTTGTACTTTACTTTCTGATGGGCTCTAAAGTCAGCTTCACTTCTATTACTAGAGTGATTTTTGAGGGCGGGGTTTTGTACATATTGGGACTTTTGTCCACCCGTTCATTTGTGAGATCCCTAAAAACGCGAGTTCAACTGGAGAATTCGACATGCAAAAACTAAAGTAGTATGTCTAGTGTGAAAAGATACTATGTTTATAAGAGAGGAGAATGAGTTATCTATTGGACTACTACTCGTTTTCTTTGCTCTGTTAGGAAAAAGTCCAATTATCAATTATTCAAAAACTCCAAGTACTCTAGATTAAGTTATCGTCTGTAGAAGTAGATTAGTTATGATGACACTCGTTATAAGCTTTCTGAAAGAGGCATTGACACGGTTCTCTTCTATAAAATTAAAAAGTTATGATGACACCCAATGTCAAATGGCAAGACAATGCAACACTTTTGAACCTTATGGAAGTTGAGGACTCATCTGGCAGCTAGCAATATCTGTAAAACCTCGCCCTTATTATGATACCTCCATCTCATTTATATTGTCTGTAATTGTCTTTGGTGATCCAATCATGTCGACTTTGACCGACATTTTCTCATAACTTATAGTAACAATTACAATGTGTTAAAAATAATAATAATATGAAAATATTGGTTTGATAAGATCAAGCATGACAAATTTGACATTGTATTTCTACCTATTTTGGAAAAATTAGTGGTTAAAGTTAACATCATAAATTAGGACGATAAATTTAGGACGGAGACTATACTATTTTGCCAGCATTAAATATTACTGTAATAGCTAGTAGGTACTCGATGTTGTAGTCATCTCTGTACCTGTACTAATATTCAAGGTTTGGTGTTTTGCAGAGCATTTTCCTGAACGTAATAAGTGGGGTTTCTTTGACGGACACTTCTGGAGATCTTGCTGTGGCAGTGGCAATTTGTAGCAGGCATGTCATCAATTCTTGTCAACGCATTCCTTTAGTTAGAATCAAAACCTTTTTTTTCCCTTCCAATAGTGGCAATAAAGATATAAGATATGAATATGTAACCAGTCTTATTTTCATTTGATTGTTAAATAACATTTTTCCAACTGTTCGACCTTCAGCTTCTTAGAGTTCCCTCTTCCTAATCTTGTGGCATTTATCGGAGAAATTGGCCTTGGTGGCGAGCTTCGAATGGTAAGCATCTCCAATTTAATATTCTTTATACATTAAGAAAAGCTACTTATGTGTAATGCCACACTATTGGGAGGTCGCTTGCATTTCCGTATGGAGCTGATTCCTCCGGTCATAATATTTTTTGTTGATAAGGGCGTGTTTGGTTCTAAATCATCAAACTTAATCGCAGGTTCCAAGAATAGAAAAGAGAGTTATTACCTTGGCGAAACTTGGATATAAGAAGTGTGTTGTTCCCGAATCAGCTGGAAAAGCTCTAGCAGCCATCAGCTCTGAAATTCAGATAGTCGGCTGCAAGAATTTGAATGAAGTCATTGATAGGGTTTTCAGGAGACTAGATTGACTACATACACTGTGGACTTAAACTGTAGCATTAGGTTAACATATGTAAATATACGGCTAAGTATTTGATATCCCCTGTTGTATCACAATTCTCAAGCTATGAACCAAAGCTTTTGTTTTGATTCAACAGAGAAAGACAGGGGCAAAAGAGTGTCGGCCTGGCCCTTTGGCAGTATTTCAATGTGGGAAAATTTGTCCAAAAAAATCGAGAATTCTTTTGGGTCACTCCCACTATATTTTGAAGTTTTGCTGATAACTTCTCATTTATACTTATGCTCCGAGGATGCACTAGTTGAAATGACAGCAAGCTAGTAAACACTTGGTCTTGCGCAAGTGTGCTGGCGTATTGCCCGTTTTCGGTCATGTTGATAATTTTCACTTTTGGTCCTAGTTTTACTAAATTTTCTGAATTCAAATTCATCGACGAAATAATCAAGTTCATATCTCAACTTTTTAAATTTTATTTTATTAATTTAAATGTAAGGAAATGTATTTAGTTTTTTAAAAGGTTTTATATGATACCTCAACAAATTCCTTACCTAGCTCAAGAACATATTAGTGCGTGGTCTGCGTACCACCATAGAGTGAGTTAGTTCAACAAGAAACTCAAGTTGCTTAACGAGTTTATAAGAACCCGAAATCCATAGTAATAACCGATGTTGGCTATGGAAGATTGGAAGCGAATTTCTTCAAATATATGTACAGTTGCAGTGAAATATTATTCGTGTTTGATGATTGATTGAACAACAATGTCCATGTTATCATTTAAAGAAGTTATATCTAGTCTCTAGAGTGTGCAGCGATATCATAGCTATCGAAGTTCATATCATTCAACTATCAAAGTTAAATAGCGACAATATAAATAGGATACAATATGTATTCCTCTTTTGGATTGATGGGAATTTGTGAAGTGTAAGAAACTGAAATGCCTAAATTTGACAGAATCCAGTGCATCAACAGAAAGGCAACTAGAGGCAAACAAATAATTGTGACGGAAGGAGGGAGGACCAAAGGAAAGTAATTTACGCTAGCTTCACACTTGCAATAAACCCATCCCTTCCTTGGGTATGAAAAACTTACCATATAGTTTAAGGTAAGTATGAAACTTTTATTTTGTCAAATGAACACTTAATATAAGTTTGACCAATTTCAAACTCATACCTCATACCAATATTAGATAAACCGAACACATAGTTTTCTTGGCATACATAAAAGAAAAAAGTCTTCCTTATCGTTTAGAAATGGTTTAGCTTGACCATGAGATGTGAAGTCAACAATTCTCATACAAAAATTGCTACTTGCACAAAGTACAATACTCCCTTCTATTCACTCATTTCTTCCCTCTTTCCTTATTTATGTTAGTCGAATTTTTTCCCTCTTTCCTTTTTCTGGACACTTTTGTGTGGTTCAGATTTAATTACATGTGGGGTAGAGTGTATTGTGTGGTTCAAAATCATTCCCTTATTTTTTATGCAAAAGGGAAGGGGAAGAAATGAGTGAATAAGAGGGAGTATAATTTTGTATAAAGTTGTTTTTAACATTCTTTTGTTTAATTTTGTCAAATATATAATATTACATATAAATAGTAGAGGCCGTCAGTTTGATGGGCGGTTCGGGTGCCTGACACCTTCCTTGGCCGTACCTTTACCCCCGAATCCGCAATCTTTGGTTTAGGCCAGAGTGACGGATCAGTCTCCATTTCACGGATCAAAAGCAACTTTTCCTGTTTTTCTTTTCAAAACCTTGTTTTTATATATAAAACCTATTGGCGACTCCTACATATCTATCTATTTTCAAAATCGAAGATTTTTTCAGGGATCTCACAACTATGAGCAAGCAAATTACCTAAAATTTCAAGCTTTGTCTCAAGTTAATCTGTATGTGTCCGAGTACATTAAGGAGTTCGAGAAGATGACGATTCTTTGTGATCTCGAAGAAAAGGAGGAGCTTAGAATTGCAAGGTTCATTAAGGGAGTCACACCTTCAATTGCTAATAGAGTTGAAGTTCAGATCTATGATGGATTTGATGATTTGTGACGATTAGCGCAAAAGTTTGAGAAGCATGATAAGGCAAGAAAACCCTATAAACTTATTCGAGTGGTGCAAGTTCTGGATCGAGTTCTTATTCAAAGCCAATACCTAGCAAACCTAGAAGGTCCAAAAAGAAGATGTGAAGGACAAAGGTAAAGGTGTAACCGTGTAGTCTAGGCCTAATTCGATGAGGCGATGTTTCAAGTGTTAAGGCTATGGACACATAGCTAATGAGTGTCCTCAAAAGCGAGCTCTAACCGCACACGAGCTTTGTGATATGATTTTTGAGTTTTTCACACCTGATTGTGAAGATGATGAAGAAGATGAAGTCGTTTATGCCTTGGATCCTTGAGTGAAAAAGAGTGCTTGATGATTCGCAATTTTCATGTGAAGACAAGTCCAGTTGAATCCGAACAAAGGGAGCAAATCTTTCACACTCGGTGTAAGGTAAACAAGAAAATTTGCAATCCGATTGATAGTGGTTCATGTACTAATGTTGTGTCGAAAGAATTGTTGGATGAATTGAAATTACAAACTGAATACCTTGGAAGGCCTTATAAGTTACATTGGTTGAATGAAGATAATGAGATACAACAAAGGAAGCAAGCTTTGATTTCTTTAAACTTGGGACCCTAAAATGATGAAATATGGTGTGGCGTTCTTCTTATGAGTGCATGTGGTGCATCGCTAACTCACCGAACACATTTATAAACTCAACAAACTAGCATAGCTAGTAAGTCGAGGTCGATCCATGGGACAACAGTATCTAAAATGTTCAATCTAAATCTAGTCGCGCTTGGGTTGTCACAAATTAAGTTTGGGTGTGTAAATTAAGCTAAGTAATGCAATAAACAACAAGAATAAGAATGTAAACAATCAAAGGAAAGTTGTAATACTCCGTACTTCTTTAAAAGTGTACTCGGTCGAGTGGGGTGCACTCGGCCGAGTATGGGATCGAGTAATGTTAGTTGGCTACTGGAGTGCAGTCACTCGGCCGAGTACTGGTGGTACTCGACCGAGTAGGCTGCACTCGGTCG
>JAOWBH010164420.1:0-11037 GCA_028566215.1 Silene coronaria
TACTCCGATTCACCCATTAGTCAATAACAACACATATATAAATATCATCCAACCATCACAGATACTCAATATTAACAGAATAATACAATCTCAATCTTAATCCAGCCAATACCTCATCCAATAATAACACCAAGATCACAACCATATCAATAATGAATATCAAGTTCAAAAGCTCACATTAACAATCCAATAACCAAACGAATCAATCTCAATGATCAAATAACAAGTCAAGTTGAGTAGATTATCCTACCTTCTTAGCAATCCAATCAAATATCAAGCTAAGCGATCCAATTACCGATCTCCTCCACAATACGTCACCTAAATAAATAATTATTAAGATAATTATAATCTATTTCATAATTTAACTAAAGTAATTATAATTACATTTCTTCTTTTAACTTAGCAATATAATCTCAATAAATATATTTATTATTAATTATCATAAATAAGTATTATTATAATATTACGATGCGAACTAATAACAAAAACTCGGCTTAATAATAAAATAACCCGGCCCGTCACACTCCTGAACAATGTAATACATCACTAGCATCTTTCCCACGTAACACTACCACCACCAACATCCATTGTAAGTCGTCTAAAGCCGACAGCAACAACAACAAACCTGAGTCCGTCATTCTATATGTTTACGTTAATTACTACGACCAAACACTATCCAATCACAACCTTACCGCCGCCAGGCCACCACTGTACCTGACACTCACTAAGACCACGACCAGACACACCAATACCCATGGAACCGAACCCTGGTGTCGAACCTAATGCTCCCAACCACACGCAGCAACCTATTATGAACCCATCCACAAAACAACCCAAATTCACACCACCTGAACGACCACTAAACATCCACCACACGCACCCCAGCAACCACCAACAACTGCCTGACATCACCACCACGCCGACCACCTAAAACCTGACTTAATTGGGTCACAAAACTGTCCTAAAACGAAGCCCCAAACCCAGGCGTTCAAAACCGAAAACCCGACAACGAACCTTCTGAAAAACCGGTAAACAGCCACCATGACGACGCCAACACCCACCAACCAACAGCCTGACATCACCTTCGTGTTGATGAACCAATACCCGACTTCCTATGGGTCACAACCAACCAGAATCCGAAGCCCTAAACTCCGTTCTAAACCGTAAAACCCGACAACCACAAAACCCATCTGAAACTAAGGCAAACCACCCACAACCACCATGACAACCACCCCACGCTTGTCCCCTAGGGTCAACGACTTAAACCCGACAAACCCCAACCAGAACCGACCCATATCGTAAACTGAAACCCGGTCGAAAGTCACGGTGGTCGAATATGTATAGAACGTGTGCAAACAAGGCCCTAGGTTGAGTCAACGTCGGTCAAACCACCCAAGTCAGCCCCACACGACGGTCAATGGTCCCTCACGGTGGTCAAGGTCGAGTCCAAGGTCGATTACGGTGGTCAACGGTGGCACAATGAGTATAAATAACTAAGTCGATTAATAAGTTACCTTTTAGCCTTGAGACGGAAACACAGCTGAGTTATATCTTCCTCTTTTACCCTAAATCTCTCTCTGCCAGTTTGTGAATTAATATGAAAGCTGAAAAGTGCTTATGATTACCCTATGTTTCGTATTTATAGTCTTTAAAGGTAGTTTAGGAAGATTCTAGAAAGGCTAGATGTATATTGCTAATATTATATTAATATTATTATTATTCTTATTATATTGATTACCATTATTATTATATTACTATCTCCCATCGTATCCCATTGTATATTATTATTTATTCGCGACATAACTTATAGTTTTACTATTTATTCCGGTCTCACAACATAATCTAATAAATTAATAAATATAATCTATTATTATTATAATTCACATTTTCCATTCTCTAATAATAATAATCATCTTAAAATATGGGGTATTACAGTCTTCCCTCCTTAAAAAGAACTTCGTCCCGAAGTTCACCCATCCTACTTAAAATCGACACCATCAAGCTAATAGAAATGCTATCTTTATTAACCAATATTATAAAGCGTAAACAAACCAATCGTATAAATTCGACTTAATAAAATTCCAACTTGAGTAGTATCACATTATACCCATGTTAAAAATAAACTTCGTCCTCATAGTTTCCTATCCATCTCAAATACCAACAGATTTTTTTTTTTTTTTGGACTACGGTCCGGGTTGTTAGTGGTGGTGCGATGCCGTCACCGGATTGGTTGGAGGAGATGTGGTATCCTGGTAAAACTCTTTTCTTTGTTTTGCACTTTGCATTGTATTTCATATCATGATCACATGACATATTTATTAGGCATACACATTGGCAAAGCTAACCTTGTCTTTGGAAACTGCGTCGATCCATATGATGATTTCCTCTCATATGGGAAGCAGTGCTTTGACAGGTATCCTTGTATGCATTGCGCTCGGGTTTGGAGGCTTGAGAGAAGCCTATTATCGTTGCATCACCACTCTTTCTTTTGTTTAGCTTGACCATGTCATTAGACTCCATTTGACATTTGTAGTTCGTATTTGAGAACTTGTAATTTGTATTGGAATCTTGTATGACTATCACTCTTTAAACTATTTATGTTAAATGCTTTGGATTGATTTGTTTGCACCATAATCTTGGAAAACCAAGTATGTGACACCCTTATTAATTGTGAATGCCTTATTCATGGCATCTTAATTAATGTGGGTGTTTCAAAGTGGTATCCGAGCACTCGATTTTGGAGCCAAACGAATGAACCTAATGAAACCAATGAACATAAGTGTGTCAACTAAAATGAACCCGGTTTGAGTCGTTAGGGACTAGGAGCAAACTTGGGAGACGTCCCAAGGATGTACTCTTGTTCCCTTGACTTGAGTCGGTCACAACGCGGTGGAGATAGATGGGACGTTCTTTGTGTGTATAAATTGTTGCATATATGCATTTTCCTTATGTATGAGTAGATTCCCTATGTGGGTAATGGAGTAGTATGATGATGAGAATGTTATGTGAAGCATGCTTGATGCATCTATGTAAATATATAAAGTGACTAAATGCTTGTTATGTGCCGTAGTATTCCGCTTGCATGTTAGTTTACGTTTTACGCCCTATGTTAGGTCTTATGCATACTATAATATCCGTGATGCATATGAAAACACGTGGGCTAGATGTATATGGGAGCTAATGTGGACAATTATACATATTGAAAACTTTAGAGGCACACTTGGTCAAGTTAGGCAGGAAACTCGGCCGAGTAAAGAGTACCAGACCGAGTGCCCCTGCCACTCGACCGAGTGGTCGGTCATTTGGAATTCTGGAAATTCTTGTAACTTTGGCACTCGACCGACTGGTGATATACTCGGCCAAATGACTCTTTTACTCGACCGAGTGGGAGTTGTAATAGCTAAGTTGGTGATTCTGGAAAAAGTCGGACTCGTCCGAGTAGGACGAGCACTCGACCGAGTGGTAGCTCACTAGACCGAGTGGTAGCCCACTCGAGCAAGTGGTCCCAAAAGACAGTCAAATATTATTTTGACTTTTATGATGGGACAATTTATGACTTTTCCCTCGGTTATTGAAGCCAAGATGCCGACAAGAAGAGCACGATCCGCACCGGAAGTGAACCACCGAACCGATGAAGAATTCGATCGAATCGTAGCCCATAACGAGGCCCTCACAGAGGCCTTGAGGAATACGAATAGGGGAAGAGAAGTCAACACTTCGACTAGAAGTACGGCGATGTCTCGCCTCCGACCCATGAGGTATGATGGAGTGAGAGCCCAACAAGTTCAATGAGTGGGTGAGAGAAATGAAGAACATTTTCGACGTGGTGCATTGCTCGAAAGAGATCAAGGCGGAGCAAGCCGCTTTTTACCTATCGGGACAAGCGAGGACTTAGTGGTACAGTGAGAAGGACTCAATGAGAGAGTACTACAAGGCGAGGCGGTTATTTCATGGTAGAACTTTAAGGCGAAGATTCGAGATGAGTTCATCCCTAAACACATTATGAATCTTTTGAGGGCGGAATTCGACAACTTCGTTATGACAGAAGGGATGACGATCCAAGACTACTATATAAGGTTCAACGAGATATAAATTTATGTGGAAGACCTCCATTTAAGTCAACCCCACTTGGCCCTCAAGTTTGAAAGGGGTTTGACTTTGAGGATTCTTGAGAAGTTGCCCGCGGAAGTGTTGAGGGAACTTAAGGAAGTGTATGTTAGAACCGACAATGCCAAAAGGGTGGTTGATATGACCAAGGAAGCTAGGGAGAGAGTTGGGGAGAAGAAGAGAGCAAAAAGTGAAGGTGGCGGAGCTTACCAAAAGAGGTTGAACTTCAACCAAAAATCGATCTTTCTCGGGTGGGGTCCAATCAGGTGGAAGTGCAAGGTATGCGAAGAATGGAGGGAGAGCCATGAGTGAGGCTGGTGGCCTCAAGTGCTTCAATTGTGGAGGCCTAGATCACAAGAGAGCCGATTGTACTAGTGTTTGAGGAGGGACCAACCGAAGGTTCAACCAAGGAGGATCACACCAAGCACCCTCACAAAGCTTCACTACTCAACACAACTATGGGACTTGGAATAAACAATGGATCCCCAATCAAGGCGGTCTTGGGCATGGAAGCTACAATCAGGGAGCCCCTCCTTAAAGATCAAGCTTTAGTGGGCAAACATCGGAGGCCAGGCCTACTACTTCCTCAAGTACGGTTCAAGGAGCTCCGAGAGCTGGTGCCAATCTCTTTGCCTTAGGCAAGAAAGTCGCGGAGGAGGAGCCTCACGTAATCTCAGGTACCTTTCTAGTTAATTTTAAACCTTCATTTATTTTATTTGATTCGGGAGCAACTCACTGTTTATGTCCAAAGGACATGTGTCAACCTAGGATTGGGGGAGGGCGAACCGGTAAGTAACGATGGCGTATTACCTTCGGGTGAATTGATTATTTATTCTAAACTTCTTAGATAAGTGTCGGTCGAAATAGGAGAGGCTAATTTCCGGTCAATCTTTTTGAATTTCCATTGGAAGGGTTTGAGGTAATCTTAGGAATTGATTGACTAAGCAAGTATAAAGCCAACATATATTGTCATAAAAAGAAGGTGTCATTAAGGGGACCAAAGGGCGTTAGGGTGTCGTATAGAGGTTTTGTGATCAAACCTACAGTTAAGCTTATCTCGGTGATGACATTGAAGTTATATTTAAGGAAATGTTGTCAGTGTTATGTCATGTCAAAGAACATAGAGTAGAAGAAATCAAAGCACAAGACATACCGGTGGTAAGGGAGTTTTTAGATGTATTTCCGGAGGAGTTGCCCGGATTACCCCCACAAAGGGAGATCGAGTTTAGTGTGGACTTGAAGCTTGGAGCATGACCAATTTCTAAGACCCCGTACCAGATGGGTCTGAAAGAATTGGAACAGTTGAAGAAACAACTAAGTGAGCTACTTGACAAGGGGCATGCTTGACCTAGCGTATCACCTTGGGGTGCTCCGGTGTTATTTGTGAAGAAGAAGGATAGAAGCATGAGGTTTTGCGTCGATTACTAATAGTTGAACAATGTTACCATCAAGAATAGATACCCATTACCGCAAATTGATGACCTATTTGACCAACTTAGTGGCGCCGGAATATTTTCAAAGATAGACTTGAGATCGGGTTACTATCAATTGAGGATTAGGGATGTAGATATTCCAAAGATCGCATTCCTATCAAGATACATACATTATGTAACACCCCCATTACCCGGCCAAGGTAATTGAAGGTGTCACCATCTCGGTTGCTCGAGGTAGTGTTTCAAAACTCCAATAAAAGAACTTTATATAAACAATACATGTTTAGTGATTACACATACGAATGAATTAAAATACAACTCGTCTAGTCTGTGACTTCTACTCATGCCTACAAGTCCGACTCCGTAGTGCGGTCCCAAATCCCGAATGCATCATAACAACCTGTCAAGATAATCTGCTCCCCATATGATCAAAAACATCATATGGATCACGGCAGGCCACCCCAGAAATAGGTGACAATACGATAAACGTGAATGACAATAATATGACTAGATATGCAACATAAATATGATATGTGACTAAAGATGCATCACAATTATCATACCTTCAAACCAACATCTCCAATACCGATGTCAGGGACGCACCCACGACACCTACAACTCGGTGACGGTACTACAACACCGCTCATTCCCACTACCCGGACCGCAGTCCGAAACAAGTACTGAGACGCACCTAAGTATGAGTCAGGGCGCTAACCGGACCCCTACCTTACGTTACGGCTCAATGTAAGTCTCTCCGTACTCAAGCCATTAATGTGCACGTCCCTATTAGGGTGAGAAGCCCCAATAGGCGACTCAAGCGTAAGATGGTTTGCCAACCGTCTTATGTCTCCACAACAACCCAGTAACACCACCACAACGCCTCCTCAAGTCCCCACATCTCAAATACGACACAATATAAAATGCATCATGCCAACACATAAACCATCACATATATGAGTTTTATTTTACCATACCATCTTAACCACATGACGCCAAACATCAAATATCCAATATCATATCATGAACCAATCTTGCCAACATCATGAAATCAAGCACCCAATCCCAATATCATGTTATAATGCACCCCCAACATCCCAATTTACTTTCTTCAACAACATATATATTTATAAACATGCTCTAATGAAATAAGCTAATCTTGTGAGATTTATGCATAAACATCAACATATACATCATAATAATTAAGACCGACTAGGATCAACCTATCTCTAAGCATACTCCAATTAGCTAATCGCATCCAACCCGATTCCGTCTCATAAAACCCTTTCATCCTACAATAATTACATAACAACTATTATAATCCACCCTATACCATTATACTAACCAAAACACCTTATCAAAACTCACTAATTACACACTAATTTAATTAAAATCAATAATTTACGAATTATATAGAAACCCCTAAAAATTAGGGTTAAGAGAAGGTGTAAATCTAGCTTACCATGGTGAATGAAGGATGAATAAGGTGGAATGTTCTTCGATCTAATCCTAGAATCCATAGAAATATGTTTAGGAGAGTATAAGAGAGAAGGGAGAGTGTTTAGAAAGAAAAGGAAGAAGATAAGAAATAAAAGGATAAGGTGGAAATCTGAAATAAAAATCTATCTGACATAGTACCACTCGGCCGAGTGATCGAGTCACTCGACAGAGTGCGCTCACTCGGTTGAGTACACTTGTACTCGGCCGAGTTGTAATACTGCGTATTTCAGTAGCATAAAACTCGGTCGAGTAGGGCTCACTCGTCCGAATAGAGAGGTGCTCGATCGAGTGGAGCTCACTCGACCGAGTACTTTGGTTAGGGATGTATGGGATGCATTATGGAGTCGAGCAACTCGGACGAGTACAATGGTACTCGACTGAGTAGGGCTTACTCAGCCGAGTGCTGCGTGTTTTGAATCCGGAAGTCGAGCGGTTTTAATTAGGGTCATTAGGGGAGGATATATATATTTCATTCCGTCACTTCCTTCGTATTACTCATTTCTAAACCCTCGTTTCTCCCCATAACCACTCTAATTTGTCATTAGCTTCATTTCTCCGTCGATTTGTGGATTCTCCATCGGGCTATTGCCCTTGCTTTGTAAGTCTCTTTAGTTATTTGTCGTATTTTGATTGAACCCTAATCTATTTTGGGAATTGGGGAGTTGTATTGATTGTATGGTATTGTATGTTCACTTTGAACCCTAATCTGTTTTGGGGATTTGGGGAGTTGTATTGATTGTTTAGTATTGTATGTTCACTTTAGGTGCCGACTTCGTAGAAGAGCATTTCTAGCCTGCATTTTGTTGTTTTTGTTGCGGTTGCTTTGAGGTAGGGTTTCCTTACTCAGTCTATGATGCCTGATTTGTGATTGCTATTGTTGTTGTTGCATTATCATTGTTGTTATTACTACTGTTGGTGGTGTTGGAGATGGTTGTGATGTATTGTTGTGATTGTGATTTGTGAGGCGTTGGGAGACATTTTCACCTCCGAGTTTCGCCCCTCGTGACTCCTATCACGGAGGGGGATGTGCACATTAATGATTCCGGGTCACTCGTAAGTCGAGCAGGGCTTAGGTGGGATAGGCTGCGATCCCCCACTAGCGGCGGGATTACCTGTTGTGATGGGTAATCCAACTGAATGGCGGTTGTGGAGTTGGAGGAAGGAGATGGGTTGTTTGCATTTACGTTGATGGCATCGCGTTTTTGTTTGTAGTACTAACATTTGATCGTTGTGATCCATTCGTATTGACGAATGGTGAGCAGTTCTTGGCAGGTGACATCGCTTGAGCTAGCATGGGGTGCATCGAGGATGGTCACGAGTTGTCATTTATAACTTCCGCTGAGTTGTTAACATTTTTTATTTATCTTTCATTTGATATTTTGGATTATTTCATTTGTAACCGATTAAACATTCATTTATTTAAAATGTTCTTTGATGGTTGATTTGTTGTGGTACTCCATTTGCTAGGGAAGGTCTTACCGAAGGCTCTTTAGTATGTGGGGTGTTACAAAGTGGTATCAGAGTGACGATTTTGGAACCTAAAACAAATGAACCCAATGAAAGTAGGAGTGTCAAATAAAATGAACCCGGGTTGGAATTGTTAGGAGCTAATGCAAAGGTCTGGGAGACGTCCCAAGACTGTATTATTGCCCTTCCAATTCCTAACTGGTCACTTGGGTAGGATAGACGGATACTATGTGATGTATTGGTGGTATGTTGTATATTGCATGAATCATATGATGGCATGTTTGTCATGATTTTGAAGTATGAAGTAGTGATTGAGGTTTTGAGTAAGAATTGTGTATTCGATTGAATGGTTAATTGAAGGGTGTATTTGAATATGTGAAATGGAGAATCCGGAGTGCATGATGCCTGACTCAACCGAGTGGCGCATGTGACTCGGCCGAGTGACACTCACTCGACCGAGTGCCCATGGTACTCGACCGAGTGTTTGACTTGGATAGTTTCTGAAACCTTCTAGAGTCACCCTACTCGACCGAGTAGATTAGATACTCGACCAAGTAGAGAGAACTCGATCGTGCGATTTGAGAGTCAATCGAGTGATTATTGTTGATAAGTTTTGGGGCATTCTGACATTGGGGTACTCGGCCGAGCATGTTTTGGGCTCGACCGAGTTAGGCGGATTCGGCCAAGCATATCGTGGGCTCGACCGAGTAGATTGTACGGGAAAAATTTTGAGTATTCTGGACTTAGTTGCTCGGACCGAGTACGTTTTAGTACTCGACCGAGTGACATGCACTAGACCGAGTGCTCTCCTGCACTTGACCGAGTGTTTGCTTGACAGGTTATTCAAACTATTTGTTTGGCCGTAGGCTATGTGCTTACGTTCGTTATATTATAGAAACTTGGAGATGGCAAACTACATGGATAAAGCGGCTGAATTAACACTAGAAGAGGTAGCACGGCTTCTGGAGAAAAATGATACGCTTGGGGAGGCTCTTAAGAACTTAGCCATGGCTAAGGAGGCGATGCCTCAAACGCCGCCACCACCGCCACCGCCACAATCCGATCTTTTGACTACATTGAGCAATGCTTTCGCTCTTCAACGCCCGGCAAAGTACGCTGACACGGAACCACCCCATCAATTGGGGAATTGGCTCCGGGAAATGGAGAACAACATAGAGGTTCTCAAGTGTCCGGATGATGAGATGACAGCCCATGCGGTGTTTTACCTTACCGGCCAAGCCGGATTGTGGTGGTACCGGGAGCGGGCTTCGATGAAGAACTTCTACTTGGAGGAAAGTTACGATGATATTTCATGGTTCGAATTCCGGAAGGAGCTTCGGAATAAGTTCGTTCCCGAACATGTTCAGGCTCAGCTGCGAGCCAAGTTTGATTCCTTCGTCATGACCAATGACATGACCATTGCTGAGTATTATATAAAGTTCAATGAACTGTCTTCCTATGTGGAGGATGAGCTGCATATGAGCCAGAAGATGTTGGCCCTTCGGTTCGAGAAGGGGTTGACACTTAAGATTCTTAAGAAGTTGACGGCGGGACCAAACAATAACGTGGAAGAATTTTATGAGCGGGCTAGGAATTCTGAGAGGCTAGATAAGGTGTATCTAGAGGTGGAGAAACGGGGAAGTGATAAGAGAAAGGCTGAGGGAGAAGGAAGTGGTTACTCTAAATCGAAGAGGGGTAACTACAATCGCAACAGAACCTACTCCGGGGGAGCGGGCTACAGTGGCGGGTCGCAGTATAGTAAGGGGACTCGTAGTTACAACAGCAGCTCGGGGATTACTTGCTTCAACTGTGGTGGTACTAGCCACAAACGTCATGAGTGCACCAGCACCAACGGGGGTGCATACCAGAGGGCTTCGCAGAGCAACTCTTATCGTTCTCAGTGCGTGGCAGACAGCCGACCGTCGGGATCGTGGTACAACAATGCGAGAGGCAGCGGATATCAGCGTCCTAATAATAATGCGACGGGAAATCAGAATTTAACTGCAAAGTCGACAACTTCGGCCAGTATTGTGTAAGGTGGACAGAAGAGTAGTGGCAAGCTGTTTATGATGGACAAGAAGGCTGCTGAAGATGATGCGCAAGTTGTGGCGGGTACTTTTCTTATTAATAATTATCCAACTTTTGTACTTTTCGATTCAGGGGCATCTCATTCTTTTATGTTTAAGAGTCTTACATCAAAACTGGGATTGGGAGCTTTCGAGTCTGTAACAGATGAGATGATTATTTCGTCGGATGAGTCGGTTAGTTGCACTAAGTTGTTTAGGTCAGTGCCTATGATTGTGGGAGGGGTAAATTTTCTAATTAATTTGTTCGAGTTTCCTTTGGAGGGATTTGAGGTAGTGGCTGGTATGGATTGGTTAGGTAAGTATAATTCAAATATAGATTGTCATCAAAAGAAGTTGTCTTTAAGGGGGCCTGGGAGTGTAAGAGTGTTATATCGGGGATTTGTGCCACGACCTAGTGTAAAGATTATTTCTGCGGTGACCTTGAAATCATATCTGCGGAAGGGTTG
>JAOWBH010164431.1:0-19715 GCA_028566215.1 Silene coronaria
ACTTTTCTACACTAACCCCAACCCCTAACTATTAAACTAGTCTAACATAATTAAATTAATAATAACTAATCTACCCAATAACAATAAACATGAAATAAACATATTTAAACTAATAAAGATTCAAACTTTAATAAAATTAGATGCTAAATCTATGAAAACAATAAATGATAAAAACAAGAACATAATAAAAGAGAGAAGATAATTATACCATTAGAAAGGAGATTGCATAGATGAAGTAGATCTATAATTTGATTACATAAAGATTGAAGCTTGAAACCCGATTAAGCAACTAAATTAATTTCTAATTGAACTAATAAGAGGAAAATAATGAGAGGTTTTCTAATTTATTCTACTCCTAATACTACTCCTATTTTTCGTCTGAAATCTGCTCTCACAAATATGTAATGTGCTGCTTTATACTTGTTTCACAAATATTAGTGAAAGACCAAAAAGACCCTTATTTAAATGACTTAAACTTCTTAAGTAGCAGGAGTAAGAACATCTTTCTCATCTTCTTTCCTTCAGATTTCAAAGTATTGGTCAACAGATCAAGTGAGTTGAGCCAATATACTCAGTTACTCACTGCGTGCAAAACTCCGTCTTTATCAATGACAAAGTCAGTAACATCGGACTCGGGTAACAGTTCTGATTTGAGTGAACCTCCGCCGTTCGAAACTTGCAGGATTCTGAACACGATTGATTGTTGTCGTGTTGAATGGTGGAGCATGAACTCGGGTTCAGCACGGAGATGCGTCAAATATCGTGGTGGCTGGTTTGATAGGAATTCGAGCCATGGTGAGATGTGGGTCGTCGAAATTCTAAATTTGCAGGTTGCATTTGGTGTTTGAACGGTTGTATAAAGCGAGTAGCAGCGAACTCAGAAAGCTCGAGCCAAAACAACCCGAATTCTTATTGATTCGGGCTCGGACGAGGTGGTTGCTGTTTGTCGAGTTTTGCGTGGTTGTTGACGATGGCTGGTTCGCTGGATTACTCGAGGTTTCGTACTCAGCTTTAGGATTTTGGAATGGTCAGGGGGGCTGCGCCGGAGATGTTGATTGAACCGAGTTTCGATTCCGGGCTGCTGAATTGAAGACGGAAATGGTGCTTTTGGGTGTTGCGATTGGTGTTGTTGAATTGTGGCAGTCAGAAGCAGTTAGTGGTGATGTGGCGGCTGAGAACGGTGATTGATTGTGCGACAGAGGTGTTGAGTTCTGGACTTTGAACTCGACTGTTGCGAGCTCGGATGAGTGACTGAACTGAGCTGCGTTGTGAAGGGTGGTCGCAGCTCCTGCTGGTGTGCTGCTCGTGACGGAGGTGGCATAGCAATACACGGGTTTCAGAATATCGCGTCAGAAACCAGAATTAAGCGAGTTGGTCGAAGAAGAAAGTTGGTACTCAGTGGTCTGATATGGTGGACGGGTTGGAGGAAAGTGAGTTTTGGCTTTGGACTCGAGTTGCTCTCTGTTGAATTGTGCAACACAAAGGCCGAGTCTGGGCACCGAATTGGTGATGGTGAATGATAATGGAGAACATGACGATGAAGTGGAGAATGAAGAAGATGGGTAATGTAACAATGTTACTGTTGATTAATGAATGAGCAAGAGAAATGAAATATACTTTGGTCTTGCTTCTTCTGTTAAATGCCTCACCATTTCTTTCACCTCTTGACCCAATTTGACCAAATCTCATTTGAATCGTCTCAATTTCACTTCATTATTTCCCCTCATTCACGAGCTTGGACCTTCAAAATTAAACAAACAAGAGCAGTGCCTATTCCACAATAATAACGATTATTCGTAATAATATTAACAAAATTAATAACTCGTGATTAAATTAGTAAAATGGGCTATTTAGCATTCAAAGCACGTAAAATCGAGTCGAAATAAAGATGCAAATATGGGTAAAATGCAACCAAAATACTACTCATCAATCTTCTTCCACAAACTGATCAGACATGCAGGTTTCAGGAACAACAGTATCAAATTCTCTAATTGAGTCAGGAACAACATCGCAAGAATCATTGAGAACCGCACTACAATCTGGAACAACACTATCGGATTTGCCCTCATCGACATCATCTCCCTTCTCCCCCACAAAATCTTCAGCAACACAATCGAAATTGACAGAGTTATTGAAAAAATAAGGTCCATCTTCAAGATCTGAGTCAGGACAAGTCAAATCTGGAGAAAAGACATCCAAACCTTCAACTTCATCGAAAATCTGGTAAAACGCCATCGGTTTGATTATTAAATGAAAAATTGAAAAATAGGGAGATTTAAGATAAGGATGAAAGTTTGATTTAGGTGAGACAAGGGAAAAATATGGGGATTACAGGTCAATTTAGAGAGAGAAGGAAAGAGGAACAATGGAGAGAGAGAGAGAGAGAGAGAGAGAGAGAGAGAGAGAGAGAGAGAGAATAATCTAGGGATTTTAAGAAGGATGGGTAAATAAGGCGGGAGGGATTAGGGTTAATTAGGTAGGGTTAAGGCTAATTGGGTTGGGCTGGGGTAGGTTAGTGTTAATGGGTTGTTTAATAGTTGGGTTATGGGTTAATGTTGTGGCATATTTTGTAAATAAAAAAAATATAACAAGGGTAAGATGGTAATTGCATGGGTAAAAAACTTTCCATTTTAGGAAAGAGGGAAGAAAACCTGAATAATTCGTTTAAGGAAAGAGGGAAGAAAATAGAGAATTGGAGGGAGTATTCCTTATACGCCCCCGCAAGATGGACGGCCGGAGGGGAATGCCAATCTTGAAAAGAAGAAGATAAGACTGCAATCTTGATCCCTGAGAAGTAGCAGTAGACGAGAGGTAGGAGGCTTAATTCTTCCGTAGTAAATAAGGGGAGAGAAAGAAATAGAGAAGATCCAATTAGTCTCGTAGGACATCAGGCTAGAAAAGCTAAGTAATCAACCATTTTTTTTGGAGGCACAAAAAAGCCGAGTGGAGAAGAACAAAGTAAGGAAGTGTAATAAAGAGGACTTGCATAGGTAAATAGGTAAATTGTAACGTAAGACGTGCAGAGTTAGAGGTAGATAGTGGCTAAGGGGGACATGACCACGTACTTGGACTGTTGGACATCATGTTAACATGAGTTGAAGGGGAAACTTTGAACTTGAAAGAGTTAAGAGTCTCAGAGACAAGCAGGGGTAACTGATAAATTTGCAAAATATGTTGGCACAAGGTGAGACTCTAAGATGTTTGGAAATACATTTGCACCGTAATATTTGTACCGTGTTATAGGGATCCGAATTTGGAAGAGGAGGATAATATTTGGTGAGGAAAATATGTGTGAAAGAATAAAGGGGGGAAATTGTTCCGAATAAATTTTGGAAAGGTCAAGAAAGATGTCATAAATTTTTATGAGAGAGGGAATTTTTAGAAAGGCCAAAAATTATGCCATAATTTGAGAGGATTTGACATTAGCCGGGAAAGGGGTGGCCTGATTGTAGTGAGAAAAGAGTAATTTTTTTAGAAAGAATTAATCTGAGAGGTGAAGACGAGAAGCAGATAATTCCTATATCTTTATGTTATTCTTAAACTATCAAAATATAATTATATTATATTAGGTTAATTCATAGGAATAATCTATCCTATATGTGGTTTGCTTAAACTACTCCATCCTTTAAGTAATTCAAATTTAATCCATCATATCCCCCTTTCCTTTCCGGAATAAACTCACTTAATTTTTTTACTTGTTGTATAAGGTCACTTTTCCCTTCATTTACTTTTAACTCCCAAATCTGAGCCACTCAACGGCAAACATCACACCCACATGTGCCTCTCTCACCCTCAAATTCTTACATCACTAATCCCCATTATTACACACACCACCTATCGCAATCACCTATTGTACTCACCAGTCAGTATACTCGGAAGGAGCCAACGTCGAGGAGGGACCGCAGAAGGAGTGGTGGTCGGAGGGAGGACCGCCGACAGTCGACGGAGGTGTAATGAACAGAGAGAGAAGAGTGAATTGAGTTTTTTTTTTTATGAATTCGGGTAATAATTAAGGTGTCTTAATCCTTAAAAACATAAGGTTGACTTGTTGTTCAGGTTGCCTATCACCTTAGAGTGTTATTGGAAGGTATGTTGTATAGAATGGATTAAATTGAAATTACTGATATGATGTAATAATTTAAGCAGGCTGCCCATAAAATGGATTATCCTATGAAATAACTCTATTATATTCCCTATACTCAGTAATTAATTTTATTTATTAATCATACACCGGAACCTCAAATTTAACCTCTAGAAAAAAGTTATCCCGTAAAGCGATTGGTTTTTAAACAGAACAAATGAGATAAAAAGAGCATATATTGTGAAGAAACCCATATTAACCCACTGTGAGTTGTCCCACATTGATAAAAGAGGAGAGAAGATATCACTTAAGGGGCTACTCCCTCTATTGTCAATTGGTTTTAGAGTGGAACCTCCTTGGACTTATGAAGTGGGCTCTCTCTCCTCCGTATGGGTGCGGCCCAGGCTCAATTATGAAATTTAACATGGTATTAGAGCCCACGGTTATTACCATCGGTATAACTGGGTCAATTATTCGCAACCGTTGAAAAAACACGGTTTGCTTTGACGGCCGGAAGAGAGGCCTAGTTGCCCCCTGGACCGATTTAAAATGGGCCTCACATGTGTGTGGGGAGTGTGAAGAAACTCATATTAACCCACATGTAAGTTGTCCCACGTTGATAACTTTATAAGGCAATGACTACTCCCTTTATTGCCAATTGGTTTTAGAGTGGAACCTCCTTAGACAAGTGGGCTCTCTCTCCTTTGTATGGGTGCGGCCCAGACCCAATTATTAAATTTAACACTTACGGTATATTATTAGAATATACCGTATAGAATATAAGATATATTATTATCTTAGGAAATAAGTTAGATTATTCTAGAGTCATAATTAGGGTTACATTATGAGACATGGTATTATAAATACCAAACCATATTTTTATGTAACTCACCGATTCAATAATACAAAGAATTCTCTCTTATAATCCTATCATGGTATCAAAGCCTCTCGCTCGTGAGACCTAAAAACGATTTTCCGCTACCCTACCGGAGGGACTAAATGAATTATAGTGCCCTCCGGTGGAAATTTACGAAATAATACTACTATTTTTAAATTGATATTTATCTATCCGTTTTAATTTATTTTACGCAAATTATAATAATGCTCGTGCGAACACATGATGCCTTGTCTAGGAATTATTGGAACATTCATGATTTCCTCATCCCCCCACTTGCATCATTTTATGGTGTTCATGGTGATTGATTTTTTTACGAGGGGTTCAATTCAAGAATGAAAGTCTATGGTGTTGCCCTCTCGTGAAAATTGATAAGAAAATGACAATTATCTTTCTTTGATACTTGATTCAGCGTCTTCTACAAAACTTCGTACAAGGAGTCATAAAATTGACTGGCGAGTTACGCGACCATAATCATCATGATGGTGGTTCAAATGTATTTGGGGTTTGAAAAACTTAGCGTTTTCCACTTATTGATATTGACGGATAATTTTCCGTTTGACTGAAATTTGTTTAGATTCGATTAATGTTCCTAACAAATTATTTGATTCGACAAGTCCGAAAACTTAGCGTTCTTGTTCGATTAAATTTTCTAGCGAGTATTATACTCGTTTATCGATCTTACCTACCTTGCGAAGATGAATATGAGAAGACAACAAAGATGAAGATTTTTCTATTTTTTTACTTTATTTTATTTTGTGCAAAGGAAATTTTGACAAATTACAATGAATATTTTTTTTTTATAAGAACTAGATTGATCCTCTTTTGGACATTATGATAAGGATTACAGTATGTAACTCACCGATTCAATAATACAAAGAATTCTCCCTTATCATCATATCATATATACTCAAACAAAATTTATCCCCTTTAGCGTCTCAAATTGTGCTCCAAAAGATTATCCCACAAATTGAGTGCAAATAAAACAGTATTAATTAAAGTTAGAATTAATAATAATAATAATAATAATAATAATAATAATAATATAATGGCTCCGATTCGTGGATGTCCAACTTACATGTTATACTGCAAAAAAAAAGGGAGCTGGTGGTGATCACTGTGTTACTGTTGGTCATGGAAAATTGTTTCTTACTCTTCCTAACAATAATGATCCTAGCCAGGTTTAAATACTAGCTTCTACTTTAATCGTGTCGTCGTCTTATGATCTAAACATGCATGAATCATGGCTTTTAATTAATTTCTCATGGTTTGTGTAATTGTATGTGTTTGTTGTGGTGGAAGCAGCTCTGGAAGAAACACGAGAGCAGCGAGGGTGGTTGTGCGCTTATTCACAAAGCCACTGATAAGGCTGTTAAATATGACGGTATAGGCGATCAGGTCACTTTCTGGTTCTCGCTAATATAATTTTACATGTTTACCCCATCTGTTTCGATTAATTGTTTGCCATGTATATTTTTTGTTTTATTTTGTAAATTCTTGACCAGGGATATTTTTAATGAAGAAAAATAAATAATTAAAATAAAGAGTTACAATTCACATAAGGGTTATGAACGACTCATCATGTTTGTACTTGGGAATCAAAAATTAATCTCACCAAATGTTTACTACTCATTGACTCATTTTTCTTGTTACATACTTCGGGTGGGCATCCTCTTTACATTCAAAATATGAGGACGTCCTTACGGATGATAAAAGTATTTCTCTTATTCTTATCAGCAAGTGCATACTGGAATAATTATCTCCTAAACTGACTCCATATCTCTACCTCCTCAAATGTGCACACTTTGAAATAGAAGTGTACAAAAGAAATGTCCAAGTGAATAGTAACAAAAGGAATAGTGTTTTGTCAATAGTAACCTATCTTGGCCCTTGATCACTCTTCCTATCTTGGCCGTTGATCTATCCCTTAAAATTTCAGACCCCTTGGCTTTCCCTTTCCATCTTTCACTCTCCAACACTCATTTCCCTTTCCCATCTCTCAAATTGATCCGTTCCTCCTGTAGACACCTCGTTCTGCACCTTCCGTAAACCACCTAGTGATGATTGAGCCGCATGTTTAATATCTGGCATGACTTTATGACATTTAATGAAACCGTCGTCAAGTGGTAGCTCAAACAATTGTGTCAACCCCTTGGTCGTCATCAACGCGCCGATACGGTCGTTTTGACAGTGATTAGAGTCCATTTGGAGTCCGGGTCAAAACCTGTCTTCATTTTCTGATACCATTTAAACCCGTTTCGGAAGTTTCTAGAATGTCATCGCCAAATAATATTTTAATATTTAATATCTCGTCCAAATATCATAACATGCGGAATAAGGAAGCCGTTATCTTCCTATTTTCATATTCCAACCACAAAGTTCATGCATGCTGAACAGGATACTATTGGGGAAAGACCGCAGCAAGGGTTGCGCCTCTTCTTCAGGACGCAGCTCAGGCTGCGTCTCGTCTCTTCTCCAGGCTCCAGCAATTTTCAGACTTCTAAAACCTTACCTCGTGATTAGTATAAATAGAGGCCTTTATACCTAATACTCTTCACGCGAGTGTCCGCTCTTTCTCTTCTCCCTCTTTACATTCTAGACTTACGCTCTTACGCTTTGACACAACGTGCTTGATCTATTCGACCACGTTAGCTCGAATCCTTTCGAGTACCGTCACGATTTTGCATTAGATCGACCAATTTGACCAACTATAATTAATTAATCTTTCTTTGCTAAGCAAAGGTATCATCATCCTTATATTAAACTCGAGTTACCACTAAAAGACACTTTTTTAGTTAAATCTCGTGCCTTTAGCATGTAATTCCGAGGGTGTAAATCCCAATTTTTCATTATTTTGTATTTTTAATATTGTATTTTGCTTTTTATGTGGTAAAGATGTCCAAATAAACCTTTTTTATCATTAAAAACTATTAAAAAATCAACCTTTTACGAAACCCGCAGTGAAACCAACTGGAGAGAAAATGCATCAGCGGATGCGCCCTCTGGAAGAAACGCAACATTGGCTGTGCCACTTCCAGAGGCTGCCTGGTCCCTGGTTCACTCCTTCTTCTTCCTCGGTCTTATTTCTAGGTTCATAATTCTTATTGTTTCATTTATTTTCTTTATTCTTTCCTTTTTTTAATCATTAAATTCAATTTATTCAAATCTTTTCGACCTAAATCGTCAATAGTCCAATATTTCTCCGTTTTCATCAATTAATCGATTCCGTATTCGAAGAGTTCGATTTTCAATATCGAATTCCATTAAGTCCATTATTGTAAAGTTTCTGTAAATTTATTTTCATTCTTTTAAACCTTAATTCATTAGTTTAATTTCTTTATTATCGATTTCGATCGGCAGTCCGCATACTTTGTATGATTTGAATTAATTTCGTCATCTAATTCACTTATATCGTCTTATAATTCGTATTTATGACTATTGTATATGTTTTTATATGTAATAAATCTGCTAAATCACTTTCTATGACTCCCAATTGTAATTAATCAATCTAAATTAACCTAAAGAATGTAACAGATTGCGATTCTGACTTTCACAATAAAAAACCAACCCAGGAACAGACACATCAGTGGTTGCATCTCTTCCAGAGGACGCACCACTGGCTGCGCCTATTCAGAGATGGTTTCTACCTCTGAATTCTAAATCACTCGATTTAAATCATAATATCTTATATATAGTTGAATAATACATATTAATATCACCTAATTTTATGTATTATCTCATTCTCTTATTTATTTCATTCTTTTCATTTTATTTATTAATGTAATTTTTTTATTTTATTCATTCTTTTTATTCTTTATTTATTCTTTTCAAACCTCCCTTTTTGGCATCTTTATGACATAAATATTCACTCATATTGTATTTTCATTGTACCTTGTTTGTATATCACATGCAATCAATCTAATTTCTACTTTGACCATTAATTTCTATTTGTTAATTCACCGACGTAGTATAAATAGCTTCACATGTTTTAAACAACAGATGTTGCATTGCATGTATTTAACCGACGATATATCAGGTATTAATGAACTCCCAAATCATTAGTAGAGGCCGCTATCGAGGTGGGCGGGGTTAGGTGTTCGATTAAAGAGCTTCCTAACACGTACCCTCACCCCTTATTTGGAATCTCTGTGAACATCCGTGTTCGCGGGCATTACGAGTGTCATTCTAGACATAGAATGCTAAGAGTGACGAGTTCTTGGTCTTCATGTCATTACTTTGTGTCTTGACATGACATGAAGTATTCGAACGGTTCCAATTTTCCATAAAAATTGGCGGCGACTCCACAAATGTAGGCTTATTTAACCTTTCACCGGTTTCAAGCCTTTTAAATCGGTTAAAACCGTGACGTGCTTTGTTTGCAAAGTTCCGTGGGGATAAGTGCCGCCGCTTTAACAAAAAGCTATTTCAAAACACGCGGGTGCGCGCGGTGCTGGTGGCTTAGTCCACATTTCCTCGTTCTCCACATCCCGGTGACGGCATCGCAACACCGCCACAACCGCCGGACTTCACTCGAATTGCAACATGAAACACGACAGGCACGTTCGCATCGTAACACGAACCCAAAGTCTAGATCCTTAATGCGCACATGCTTCTTGATGTGAGTCCCTCATGGAGCGACCCTAGGCGTGAGGTCGGTCTCCTACAACCTCTTCACTAACACCACAACCCCAAGAAACATCCACTAGAATACATACACAACAAAGTCATCCAATTCAAACATATCAATTATGCTAATCGTTCCAACAACTCAATTACCACATGTATTAAGTCTTAATTATCAACGTGATTCCTTTACTACTAATTATCACAAGAATAACATCACAAACATATAAGTAATCAACTATATGATATATGAATTTCGCTATTTAATTATGTTTTGAACTCTTTGAAGTGACAAACTTGATTGAGCAAGTCTGTGCTCGGTCGAGCAGAAGTCGAGACGATTGAGCATATCTTACCTGCTCGTTCGAGCACCTGTCCATTGATAAGTTATCGTTTTATTTCATTTGTAGTTTCATTAAGCTTGTTGCTTACAAGTTTAATTCTTATAACATCATTAAATAGCGAAATTCATATATCATAACATCACTTCTAACAATTGTATAGCAATGCTTTCACCGTCTCATAACAGTCATACAATATATGTGCTAATCGTGTCCGTTTCTGTCAACAATATCATCTTCTTTCCATTTCACATTCTCCTCAAATTTTCACCTTATAAAATACTTTAATCACACACAGTAGCAAAACCTGCAATTAACCTCTCGGACTACCACATGCTATAGGCCAACAATATAAATAAATAAAATAGCATCCGTTCAACCTACCCCTCTCTTTAGTTCTCACCGTAGTGACCGGTTCAAAACTAGAAGGGCCATAAGCCAAATTAAAGACATCTCCATAACCGAGGTAAGGGGGCTCCTAATAGTTTCTACCAGGGGTTCATTTTTATTAGACATATCCTAGGTTCATTAAATTCAATTATTTAGGCCCTAGGATCGTTCGCTCTAATACCACTTTGTAACACCCTCGTTTAATCAAGAGCCTTTAGCAAGACATTCCCAATTAAATATAGATGTTACCATCTCGTACCTAATTCCCATGGTGTATAATGCTTGTGTAAAAGCTAAGTCTTTTCAAGAAGCAGATCTGGTTTGGAAAGTAAAGTTATCTGAAGAGCATATGGATCACTTTTATGGTAAATGGACGTCAAAACGGGAAGGACCATTTGAAATCGCCAAGATCTTTCCAGGTAATGCGTGTAGTTTGCATAATTTTAATGGAATGATACATAAGAGAAACACAAGTTGTAAATTTTTGAAATTCTATCACCCAACTATTTAGAAGAAATACGCAACAAAAATTGAAACACAAAATTCAGAGTTTTGGGATAACATGTGGGCATTATAATGATTAAGTAAAATCATTCCTTAGCGCGGAGCTTGGCTTGACGAATAAAAGCTAGAAACGCCGTAATCTCTTGAATGAGGGATTAGGTACGAGAGTCCCATGAGTTCTTCATAGCAACCAGCTGCTCTTGAGTTGAAGTGGTTTGTTGTTATATATCTTCAATCTGGGGCCTTAATTAAATAAAATGGTTGGCCAAGAAAAGAAGGAAGTTCTGACAGACATCTGGACAGGGCTTGGCGTTAGCCTTCATTTCAAGTATGGTCTTTTTAGCGTCATTAATCTTGCGGTCAATTTTTTTGATTTGACGCTCATGTTGACATTGAGTGTCATAGGCAAACAATATTTGATGACAAAAAGTTTGAACAAGCAAACTATCAGCGTAATGTTGATTATTCAGAGTTTCATACCTTTCAAAGTCACTTAGCGCCAAGGCATGAAGTTGGCTAATATTCTCAACATGGTTTTGAATCAGACCATAAATAGGGGAAGCGCATCATGAAATCTGGCACAAATCATGGTTTTGCCGCAACATTTCCCTATTCGTTGGCCATTAAGCCAAACATTTCAGTTTAGCGATGATTAGGAAGGAATATGTGGAAACAATTATGGTGATTGCTATTGGTGATTGCTTGAGCCATGTTAACTCCAAAGGCGCCAACTCCTTGAAAAAATCCTTTTGGGTGGTACCTTTACGGGGAGATAGGGTTTGCAAGACTCTTGTATCTACATAAGAGACCTCCTCGGAAGATCGAGTCATAGTCTGAAAGCTCTGAGCCTCAGGCGTTACTTGTTCAAACGGCTGGGAGATTTCTAGGCTTTGTTCTGCGTTTTCATGGGAAGAAGGCTTGCTCTGATTAACAAGCTCAAGAGTTGAAGCCCTGGAGGCAAATAATCCTTGTTCTAAGGAGGTTTGTCCCGGTTGTTGTACCATAACTGCAAGGGTTTCTTCTGAACACTTACCTACTATAGCCTGGGGGGTACGTGCCGCTTGATCGATGCAACTCTGAGCTGGGACCTTGTTCGCTTGATTTTGATTTAAGGGATATGAGGAAACTTCAATCTCCTGATCATTATTTAATAAACTAATGAATTGGGGGGTAAACCTATCTTGTTCTGAGATCTCAACCATGTGTGAAGTTGTGGCCTGTGACCCATCAGGTACTTTCACAATTCTAATCCTTTTTGTGACCAACTCTTGTAGAAGAGGAGCTCCTAAATTTTCAGGTTAAAGGTTGTCCGATTTCATCTGTCTAGTTGAACGAGCTTTTTTATCCCCTAAGTTAACGCTTTTTGAAGGTCGATAACTCATCTCTGGTATGAAATATGATTGGAGAATGTCGAACCTTTCACGAGATGTCAGCGGAACAATAAGTTCCTGAAATATAGGGGCTACTTGTCTTGAAGAAGCAAAGATGTTTGGCATCTCATAACGGTTGGCCAGTGTTACCGTTTTGGGGCCAGAAGTAGATATGCCTACAAAGATGAATCATAAAATGAGTTCTGAACAAGTACAAAATAAGGGATTTTTCATAAAGAATGGAAAGTACCTATAATGCTGTTTTTAAGTGTCTGAGACGCCTGAAGAAGCGTTGCTACAGAACACCAATGTGAAGAAGACCACCACTGGGTATGCAAAGCCGTGGCTACACCATGGCGATAATTCCAACGAGTCCAAACGGTTTCTGGAACAGACTTACAAAAAATATTCTGAACATCTTTGATGTTCGGCTTCATCCTCTCATGCCATGTATTAAAGAAGGTGTAATGCAAGTCCCTGTGATATAGAAAGCAGTCCCATATTTGTTTGGTGAAGGCTTCGATAACAGGAAATTTCATGAGTTTGATCCACGAAGGTAGGCATAATTTGAAAATAGAAGTCGAGGAGTCTTATAACTGATGTTCTAGAATATAACATTGGGTGACCGCGCATGAGGAATTCTTTTGACGAAGGAATGGGTCTACAATACTGTCTACGGACTTGGCATGTTTCAAGTTAGTTGCATTAATGGCAAACTCTGCATAGCTATGGCGCTCAGGGTAAGGCGACTCTTTTGAAAAAAGGGAAGGGTCGACAATGCTATGATAAGGAAAATAAAGCATACCGAGTATGATAAAATCTAGAGATGACCACTTACACAATAGGGTGAGACAAGGACGAGATCTGTTTGATTACAAAGATCCTTTTGGGTAACCTTGTGACAGTTGCGAAGCTTTCAGTATACCGAGCTCAATAGTAAAGGCGCCAACGGTATTGGTCCAATAATAGATGAAATTTCAGTGGCTAGGGGGATAAAACTGCAAACACATCCTCCGCTTTTGGGCATGAAAAGCCTAGAAAAGACATAAGCGAGGAAGATAACTTCTTTATGCTCGATGTAGTCTTTGCCATGAAATTTGCACTTTAATTCTTAGAAAACTTTCTTGGGTTTATCAAAAAGCTTATCCCAAAGATGATACGCTGAGTTAGTTATCTTTCTGTCTTCATTAAAAAGCACGTGCTTGTCTAATGAGAAGTAATTTTTTGTTGGACCGACTGGGGAGAGACCAGTCAAATAGTGTATGTCTTCCAAGGTAATGGTCATAGCACCATAAGGCGGAACGAAGCAATTGAGCGCTGGATTCCATGGAGACACACGCATTAAACAAAGGGTGTTGTCGAAAGGGAGGATATTGTAATGCGCCAGACGAATAAATGGATTTATTCGATTGACGGCCCATCTGAGATGAAATTCGGACAAACGCTTGTACCAAGCGCTAATGCTAAGGCTTCGACTTACCTTACCATTATTCCATCCTTTGATTGGATTAATGGCCCCAATCCACTTAATATAGAAGGGTTGATTAAAAAGGCAGAGGAAGAATGTCTGAATTGTCAAGATAATGGCCAGACAAGCAAGACTGAATATGTTACATTTGGACTTCATTATACCTAAGGGGTTGCAATAAATGACCTAGGGTTGCATCAAGGGTTTCAGCTTCTTCGGGTTTCTGGTCAAGAGCGAAACCTGGGGGTGACAAACAGCATGATGACCATTCATGACCGAAAGAATTATTAAAGTATCTTTTCCCTGCAATTTGGGACAATGTTTCACTCTGACATGTTTAGCGTATGAAATGGTAACCATTTTTTAGATGATTTTTCATGACTTTAAGTGATTGTCTGGGTTGAGAAAATTATGAAAAGTTTATCGAGTTTTTATCTTTTGTGATTTTCTGGAGCAAATAAAATTATAAAGGATATTTATTGAATTATTTTTATTCTTTTTCTGATTCTTCGGATTGAGAGAATAATGAAGAGATTTTTTTTTCTTATGAAAGAAGAAACTCTAAATTAACCGTCTCTAATAAAAAAGGGGGTTTAATAAAACAGGGTGCAAGATAATCGAGGAAACGTACATTGTGTAGATTGTGCCTCTTTGGGTACCGCGATATTTTAGCGGTGAGATTTATCGCCACGTGTTAAGAGACGTGTGAACATAAAAGTGAATCGTGCCCAACAGTAAATAGGGCTAACGCTTCGTTTCCCTAATTTTTTCTATTTAAACAAGGTAATTTTCATTGCTGAGAGTCACCCCAAAAACTAAATCTTTTCTGAGCATATTATCTTTTACTCTTCAAAAGAAGAAATCGTTACTTGAAGTTTTATTTTCAACTTTATAATAATATGGATATAATCCCCGCAGTCTCAGCATCAAACCGCAACTTGTGGGTAATGAAATTTAAGACTGAGGAGGCAAATGCAGTCGTATGGGCGGATATTAACGCCTACGCTGCTAGGCATTTCGATTTTGTTATGCATAATGAGTTCTTCTCAAAGATGATGAGCGACCTTACTGGCGGCACAGTGCCGTTAGATGAAGATCTGAAAACGAACGCCTTGCGTGACATTGAACATATTGTCAGACAGATCTTCAAAGGCACAGATAGGCGTGCCAGATATAGTATGATCATGGCATATCGAACTTAGGCCTTGTGGTTGCTACCTTCTAGTCCTGGGAACCTGAATAGGAATACAAATGGCAACTACAGTGGGGTCAAATGGAGTCCTAAAGGGTCGATTCTCTCGGCCTACTTTGGATCGAGGCTTGTGACGTCAGATATGCTCTTGAGAACATGCTTGTTGTCCTTCATAGTGGAGGGACTATACGATCCTGCAAGAACTCATCTTGATCCTATTGAGTTCGAATGGAACCCATTGGATGATGTGGAGGATGATTTCCCAGAGGAAATGAAGGGGCATGTTGCTGAGTACAACAGTGATGGAGAAGAAATCATAGGGCAGGAGAATGTCTAGGAAAGGCTTGCTCTTGTTATTTTTATTTTTTTTATGATCTTATAATGGTGATAGAAATATTAACCTTATTTTGTTTGATCAAATAAGTTAATAAAATTTATCATATTTTGAATTTAATATAATAAGGATGTTTGCTATATTAATATATTTCAGTTTATTTTGGTGACAATGATAAATTGTCATTTTATAAATACCAGGGCCAATTAAAATAATAAGTTATTGGGCTTTTTAAGATAAGAAATCTAAATGGTAAAATTTGACATAAACCAAAATAAATAAAGTAGATTCCCCACTTGTCCACTTGCACGAGTCTTCGAAAACCGAAAGACAGTTGCGTGATTGATTGGGTTTATGAAAGAAAATATGTCAGTTATGGCATATAAACCACCGTCTGAGAATAACAATTACCCCAATGAAGCATAGGGGTACCATGGTATTTAACCTACATGTTATTAAGAAAAATAATAAAATACTTTTTTTTCTAGAAAAAACAGGTTTTCTCTCTTTTGGTCTAAGAAAATGAGAGGGGATATGGATCAACGTTGTCAACTTGATGAATGCATAAAATTCATCGATAGAATGAGATCTGTGGGTTTTTATGAGAGAAAGATGCAAATTCTTCGTCATGCGCTCCGAATAATTCAAGAAAAAACAGGTCTTTTCCATGAAGAGGCATTAAAAAATCAAGATAAGATGGGAAAGATCTTCAATAGATTACCCATCCGAACAAAAATAGTGATGGTCAAAACTTGTCGTTATTAGGCTTGGATGTTTGCTTTTCATCCTAAAAGTCAAGTGGTGCGTTGGGCTCATGAATCAAGTTTAACATATGAGCAAGACGACGATCAACCATGGGTGAAGAAGACCATGAGAGACGGAAAGGAAGTAGCCAGATTTTGTGGTTGCCATGATTTTTAGAATCATGATGAACGAAGACTATTTCATTTAAAATTTCAGGATGCGAGTCCTGGCTTCAATGACGAGCTAGTCCCTATCATAATTGATGATGGGAGTTCTAGGGAAGAGGATGAAGGATCGTAAGATATCTTAAAAGATCTAGGGCTACATGAACCATAGCGTAGATAGATACTCTAAAAGAGGGTTAATTGAATGCAAAACACAATAAATGTTTCTGCAAGGAATTTTTGTTAAAATTCCTCCATTAAATGCTATGATTGGATAGTCATTTTTAGACATTTATGAATAAATACAGAGCACGCGGGAGTAATCAAAAGGTTGCCCATCATGGTGCGGTTATTAATACATTGTGCCTGGGAAACAAACAGTTGTTGGTATATAAATACCAAATTCATCAATTAAGTTTGTATTCCTTGCAAAATAATTCAAGAAAATGATCTCTACGAAGGGAGTTATTTCAAGCAAGTATAAACGAAAGTCGCTTGAGGATAATGTGAACCCAAAATAAGACATGAAAGGATGCTTAAATCCCTTGTTTGTTTTGGGGTCTGATGAATCTTTTATGAATCTCCCGATTTTCTCCAAATTAGGGTGGAAGAATTTGGTAAGATGTTCTGGAGTTTGCAAAGCATAGCGACTTTGGATCAAAAGTTGGGATTTGGATTCAGCATCCAAAGGTTATGAATTAATTTAACCTTTAAATGTTGGGGGGTATTTGTTAGCGCATAATTTAGTTAAGGTAATAAATCCTTTGTTTTAAGGGTATATGGGTTTGTTACTTAAGAAATAAGCAATTGGGCCCGATTAGGTCAGTCTAATAAGAAAAGTGATAATCCAAAAAGATAAGACGCTGGGCTAGGGGAAGTCATCAAGCGCTCACATGAAGTTTCAGGAGACTTGACGGTTATTTAACCGTCTCTTCAGTAAGGAGTAGTTGCAAATGAAAAGGAACCATTGAAAGATGCCTATATAAAGGGCATTTATGCAAGCACAAGGAACAACTCAAACAACAACAATAACTACAACAACAACAACTTAGTTTATCTATAGATCGTAATCTCTTAATTTAGGTGTAGATTAGCATTAGATTTAGCGTTAGCAAGGCGAGCCTATCCGATCATGGAGGTAATCAGCTTATCCCTTAGTTTGTAATTTAACTTTAGAACCTACAAGTACCCTTGTGAAGACTGTAGTCGATGTTGTGTTATTTGCATTTTCTTGATATATATGTATCTTAGAGAATTCATGTGTTTAAGTTTGAGAATTATATAATTCATCCTTGAGCGCTAAATTATTATAAATAATTTAGCGCTATTTATTAGATTACACATCTATAACCGTGGTTCGAACCCTCACATTCAGATCACAAAGTGTAGGAGGGTACTTACGATCTCCAGGGTACCTTAAGGTATTGTGTTTGTTTCCACACAAACAAGCATATATGTCCCTCCAAGACATATAAGGAAGTTTTTGAGGCTGATCCTAAATATGCTAAGCTCGTCCAGGGTATTAAAAACCTACGAGGGGTATATGTCTTGATTGCTTTAACACGTTGCACTTATAGTTGGTAAGGCTTCAGATTATTCCAAATGATCCAAAGTGGATACCAGCATACTAGCGAAAAACAGCCAAGCGAAAAAGGGGCTTGGATTCTATTGGCCTCAGTAAGGGTAAAAAAGGGGTTCAAACTTTAGAAGCAATAAGGAACCCGCTGAGTAACATACAAAACCTACAGTGTGCTCTCAGTGTTGGTGAAGTTACCAAGTCACAAAAGTAGGAAAACGGTAAGGTATTAGCAGCAAACGCTAGGGCCAAGGTGGAGATGCAACTTATGCAAGAGGCTATGGTCGCTAACATCATAATCCAAGAGGTAGAGAATTCAGAGCAGCAAGAGGTAGAGAGCTCAAAGCCAATGGATATTGATGCTGATGTTACTGCATGTGTCCAGGTGATTGATAAGTTGAGCGATCAAGTTATAGGTCCTGACAAGGACACTAGAGAGTTGGGTGGTTTTTCGGACTCAGATTTAGACGTGCTGGTGAATGAAAAAGATCTACAGACGCCGACTCAATTTGGTTCTTTAGATCAAGAGACAATGGAATGCATGATGGTTATGATGTTACCAAAAGAATTCAGTGCTTGAGGTATACTGACCACAAATCCAGATATGTCGGATTTAGGTATTTCTTATTATTTAATTGCAAGCAATTTTATACATAATAATTCTCTAGATCAGGAGTTAACTGATCAATAAATCAGTAGCATAGGGCTTTATTTGTTAGAAGGGTTGTTGATAATAAACATTGTAAACCTTTATACATAAAAGTCAAACTTGAGAACAAAATAACTAGTCGGATTTTAATAGATAATGGAGCGACGGCTTATATTATTTCAATTAATGTCCTACAAATGGTTGGTAAGACTGAGAGATATATAACTCCGTGTAAAGTGTCAGTGACAAGCTTCGCTGGGACCACAGAGTGTTGTGAGGGGACCATTTCTCTTGTAATTAAAGTTGGGTCATGTACTATGACTACGCCTTTTTATGTGGTTAGGAGTATAACTACTTATGATGTTTTGCATGGAAGAAGTTGGCTTCATAAAACGTATACTAGTCCTTCCTCTTTACATCAATTATTAATTATGTGGAATGGGAACAAATATGAAATAATTTACACTGATGTTCCCACTGTGGAAGTTAATATGACTAATTTAAAGAAGGATCTTAAGAAAGAGGTCGTGTCACCATTAGTCGAAGCAATTGATGATCAATGACAATTGGTAGATTATGAAGAGCAGAAAGTCTTCAACAAAGTTAGTGAAATTCAAATTGAAGAATTCGAGGATGTTCAAGAAGAAGATCCCCAAGTAGATGAGTGCGCTCAGGAATTGAGCATACTTCCATTTAATTACTTGAATATATTAATTATCTTGTATTTTCTTTCTTAAAAGTTTGTAATGACTTTGGAATTAATAAGAATTGCACTTTTTCGAAATCGTCTATGGAAATAGATGAAGAATTATGCCCGGATAAATATGGACATAATGACCTTGATAAATCTTTAAGATGGGTAGGAATACCATGGGTAAAGAGCGATAATATTCGAAAGGAATCACAAGATACTTTGGAAGAAGTACATTTGGGAATTTAAGGTGAACCCAGGTTTACTTACATGAGTCATAAATTGTCTCCTATCGAAAAGGAGGCGATGAAATGAATCCTATGTGTTTCGTGATTGCTTTGCATAGGTGCGTCATGAAATGCCTGGCATAGTTATTAATATTGATAGGCATAGGTTGACAATTAAACCTGGTTGGAAACTTGTTATCCAGCAACCTAGATGGATGTCCTCCGAGGTCATTCAAGCTGTAAAAGATGAAGTGGGAAAACTAATTTAAGGCTAAGTTCATCCGTTCAATAAAATATGTGCAATGGATTGCTAATATTGTCCCAGTCATTAAGAAAAATGGGAAAATCAGAGTGTGCATGGATTTTCGAGATCTAAATAAAGCGACTTCTAAGGATGAATATCCCATTCCTATGGCAGATATATTTATTGATGCTACTTCCAGTCATAAGTATCTTACCTTTATGG
>JAOWBH010164432.1:0-11037 GCA_028566215.1 Silene coronaria
CCTCCACCCAAATCCGGTATCATATTCGGCATATGAGAATAAAAATCAGGGGCATTTTTGTCATAAAAATGTAAAAATATGGGTTTGGGAGTAATTTTTAAATTTTTGCAATATTTTAGGTGTAATTTTAAAAAAAAAAAATTAAAAGGGAGTAAATTTTAAAAAGTGTGTTTTAAAAGAGAGTTTTTGATAATTTACTCTATATAGTATTGATTTATCGCTTCCATCCGTTGCACGTTTATTATTATTGATTTTTTTTTGGGAGGAAAAGCAAGATCAAAGCCATAAATCGAGCTATTCGAAAATAACATCAATTATTATGCTTCTGTAAAAAGTTATGAACTTCTGACCAATGCAGGAACCAATTGTAGTTTAACTGGTTTGTCATATTAAACCAAAATTAGCAAGCTCGACAAAAGAGGTAATTCAGAATCAATACTCCCTTCAATTCTAATGGGACAAGATAAAAGTTTGAAGGTAATATAAAAGTTTCCTCGACTGTCTCGAAGCAAGGATCTAATTTAACATTGTTGAAATCGCTTCAAAAAAGCATCTTCAAAGATCAACTTGGTTTCCTTTAAAGTTTATACATCTACAATTACAACAAACGGACCTACTATGTGTACCTAAAACCCATGTCCATCTCACGTCCATACATAGCTCGGCTAGGATTACCGGCTGCAAAAGGGTGGATTGGCATTGGAACTTCCCGTGATTCCATCTCAGCGAGTCTCTGGAATGCATCTGGGTGATTGTTAGCGACTCCAAGCTCAGGACCTGATATCAGCGAAGCAACGAAGGCTGATTAATGTTTTAGGATTAGAACAAAGCAGGCGAATTTATATTGAAGTACAGGAAAATCAAGAAACATTGGGCGTGTCAAAGAGTTATATTACGGAGTACTATATTATAACCTCAAATGTCAATTTACAATGGAGCCCAAAGGATGCATGCAGGATCAGGGAATCAAGTAGCATTAAGCATGTTCAAGACAAATTATTGTTGCAGATCATAACCTCCAAGGCATTAGGCATCCAATGCCAATTTACAATGGAGCCAAAGGGATGCAACCAAGAAGCGCGGAGCAGGTTCAAGAGATTTACAGAAAATTTCCAGAGTTTTTAAGTAAATTCTATAGGTTGCGCTGGACGACTATTGCAAGCCGAGGATTCACTTACTAGTAGCTGGAACTTGAACAAGGGCGTTATTGCTATTTAGTTGTGCCATAATATACCATTAAGTCATTCCCAATCCAGTCTCGAGGCTCTTAGTTTTCAATATAGTCGTTGACTCTGGCCTTCTTACTTCCTCTTACACGACATATAAGTAATTCATTTAAACAAAGCATCATTCAAGTTTCACTGGAATCGCAAATTAAGTGATACGTATGAGTTCTAAGAACAGCAATAAGTGCTGCAACATTGTAGCAAGTCATTTACACCCTAGTGACGCTACTTTAATCAACCCTTCTCAACCTTCACAGTATATACCAAATAAGCTACACCATGTTTCACTCAATTAGACCAATTTGCATTTTTAACGCGAGAAGTAATATGAGTAATTGGAAGACACCAAATGAGTAAATAGAAGGGGGTTACTTCAACACTCCACTTTGTCGCATGTCACTTGTCGACCTCGACCACGACACCGGACATCGATACTTCAATACAAATCATAACATAAGATGCTTTCACAATAAAGCCGTGGGTCTGTAACGCGCACTTGCTACCGTGCCAGAGTAACACACCAAATCTAAGTAGATAAAGATGTCAATCAAACTCTTACTGCCTACATTGTAGATAAGCACAACAAAAACTTCATAGATAAAGCTGTCAGAAATGAACATGACAAGGAAAGCTTTACCTGGTGGCATCATTCCAGGGCCTCCAAAATTTGGCTGGCGTTGACCAAATGGAAAAGCATGCATTGGGTTATGGTCCTGAACAAAACCAGCAGGAGCATGATTCAGATGAGGAGCCATGGATGCTGCATTAGGAAATCCCCTAATTAAATGAGGTGGAGGATGATTGCCAGCCATCTGCATCTGCTGTAACACTGGAGGAGGGATGGGATGGTCAAAATTAGCAAAACCGCCACTTGAATGTGGAAGCAAAGGACGGTCCATATTGGTTGGAAATTGATGGTGCATTGGAGCATCACGATGAATGATGGCATCTTGAGGAGTGAACTTCATATGAGGATCCAAATGAGGAGGATGTGAGTCTAAAGGATGTAACCATGTTCTGCTTTGATTCATCGGAGGTGTATGGAGATGTGGAGAAGACGAATGTAAATGTTGACTTTGGTATTGAATTTCAGGCTTTCGCATATTATAAGGGTCGTGTGAGAGCAATGGATCGTGCCCACCTACCATAGATCTTTCATCTTTTATAGCACCGCCAAGAGCAGCTAATTTCTCCATAACATTAACCGAAGTATTCGACGGCAAGGACCAGAGGTCGACATTAGATGAACCCGAATTAGGAGCCCAGCTAGAGTTCTCGGCATTGATTGGATCAACGAGATTCATCAAGGTGTCTTCCTCTGGAAGCTTTACTCCAATACCCCCATTGAAACCACTAAATTTAGCATCAGCATCATATGGCAGCCTTGAAAACTCCACATTCTCTCCAGTATCATTTGATGCAAAAATGCTTCCTTCATGACTACCAGCTCCATCTCCATTTTGACCCGATTTAATAGGCAAAAGCCCGCCATCAGGAACATCCATTTGTCCAGAACCAACAGAACTTTTATGAGCAGAGTGCAGTTCTGTCATGAAGGCGGACCCGAATAAAGTCTCTAGTGTCAAAGTCCTGTCTGACTGACTTAGTTCCCGGACACCAGAGCTGTTTGTAGAACTTTCAGGTAAACTTGACTTACCCAGTTCCTGATTAATATTGGGTAGTCTTTCAGCCTGATCATGAGTTGATACTGCATTACTTGAAGTCATTCCTCCATGAAGCAAGGAAAGAAGATGCTGCGAAGCTGAATTTTCAACATGAGTACCAGGAAGCCCTTCTTTCTTTAAAATTACCTCTTCTTTCTCAAAGGAAGGAGTCTTTGAATTATCTCCACCAATTTCCAAGAGCATTGACTGTTCTAGATCTTCACACGTGAGCACAGAAGCTTTTGGTACTGGGCCATTAATATTACCGGCTGAAGAACCTGCGTTCGACGTTTTTTGCCACACCTGAATCTCAGGAGGAGGCGGCGCTGCAAACACACCATTTATCCCATCGTTTTTATCATTCTCTCCTCCAATAATTAATGATAGCAGACTACTTGGCTTCTCCGTTGATGATGTCCCTAGAGGTTTCTTATCTACAAAAATGATAACGAAAAGTCCGTCAGTACAAAAGTAAATGATTTTAGTACATTCACTAACCACTGATGATCTAGGATAAAGCATACCTTCCTGGAACCAACTAGTAAACTTGGACTGCAACTTCTCAGGATTCCAAATATCATCTGTTTTCGGATCATCACCCTGGTTGTAATTTGCAGAAAAAATGGTTTAAAGATGACATACCAAATGAAAAGAATTAAAGAACAAATTTGAATAAACATGAGAGAAGCTTTCTTAGACCTTCAGATGACACAACACAGAGCGCCTAAATCTTAGAAAAACAAATATAAAAAATACTGAGCCTTCAGCTTATACAATGGTACAAGAAATACACAATAGGTTGGGCAAACATAAAACTAATGAACATACTTCAACAACAGACCAGTACACATTCTAAGGAAGAAATCATGGTCTAAGAAAATCCTATACAAAAGTGAAAACACAGTGACCTATTATACAAGACAAAGAAAGAGTGGGAAACAAGCAGAGATGTTGACATGATTGGAAAGCCAGTCTCTCTGAATTTTTCTCTCAAAAATTTGATAGGTAACGGAAAGATAACTTCAAGAACTCAGTAGCACTATTGACACTCAACGAACAAACAGGAAAGGAGGGAAAAGAAGTTCTGCACCCCTAAATTCAGTCTGAGGCAGAAATTACTCGTATAAAACCAAGGTTAAACCAATTAGTAATATAAGATGAGCTAGCTAAACAAAAAGCTGATTGGAGCCATATAGGCACTCTTACATGTAGAATGTTAGGAGTACTTTCAGAGCTAGTGGTTAAGCCATTGCCAAACAGCGTGTCTAAAATGGATGTTGAACGAACAGGCTCGCCCAGCATTTTACGCCCACTGATCTCAGAATCAATCCCCAGGCTTTCAACATTTTCAATGACGCCAGTTACAAAAGGAAGACTCGGAGATCTAGTTTGCTCAATGTCCTGAAATATTAATGATAGAGCTTAATAAAAACAATTATCTCATTAATGCACCCACAACGTATTTCATATGGGTATAATATTCAGATGCTGCAATCCCCAAATTATAACATGAATGATGCAGGAAAGAAAGTGAGGCAGGAACTGTAAGAGAATTCATGATGCGTGTGCAAATGCATAGGACAGCCGAGGGACTTAATTTCTTGATTAAGATATGCATCACTTCATAAAATCTAGAAACAAAGAAAAACAAAATATGGAATAAGGAATATGAGATCCATAGTTATCGTTGTTTCACAGCACCAACATCACCCAAGTGTTGCAACCCGCCTATGGTGGGGCAAAAGGGTCAGAGATACACATCATTACAGTGAATGGCCTTATACTAGAATTGTGTCATAAAGTACATTAATCGACAGCTACTTGACAGTTCAAACTGTAAGAAGCGCAGTAATTCAGTTTTTGGCAAGTAGCATCAAAGATGTTATATTAAAAATTCCAAAGCTTCACTTCTAATCAGTAGGAGATGGTAATGAGTTCATTTATAAGTAATCTGAAAGAACATAAGTGTATGCCACTATGCTTACATGAAACCACATCAATACCATTCGAAAGAGTGGGTTATGAGTATAATTTCTTATGTGATTTTTATCGTAAGGGTAGCATTCAATGACATCATTCACAACACCAACAATACTATTTGTTATGATCTCAGTCGACACCCAGAATTTTCCAAGTTGGATATTTCAACAAGAGTTCAGGCATACCATACCCATCTAGTAGTTGTTGGGTGTAACTTTAGCCACCATGACGGCTATCTTATTGAAGTGTATTACAAGAGGTATAACCTATAATCAAAACGAGGAAAAGGAAAAAAACTGACATAAAGGAAATGGCAGGGGAGTATTAACCTGCAATGCACCAGCAGACACATTAGACTTTGATGTAGAGCTTTTATCCACAACACTGCTCACAAAACCCGGTGGCACAAGAGGTCTGATTGGGGGCGCTTGTGAGGAAACAGAGAGCTTGCTTGAGTCACAAAGTGGAACATCTTTCGAAACTTTATTCAAGTCATTAGAGATTTTACTATCAGTAGTATTTTCCATCAGCTCAACCATTTCGGAAAAAGAATCCTTCGGCCTACCAGGATTCAACTTCTGATTTTCTTGAAAAGCTTTATGGTGCTCCTTCCTCATAAGTTCAAATTCAGCTGAATGAAAAGGTAGTAAATCAAACTCTAAAAATCTTAGGGCCAAAAAATAAGATAAAAAGTAAGGAGGAACTACTAACAATTTAAACCTAGAATCTGAGGAACTGGATTTACCTCTTCGCTTCTGTTCCTCTTCAGCTCTATCCTCAGCATTACTATCAGATGAACCAAACGTCTCATCATTAAACGAGTCCTTAGTTTCCCTCCGAGAATAAGGACCTGCCTGGAGAAGAACGCATAGTGAGCACAGTTTACACATGTTTTATATCAAGTGAAAGAAGATAATTAATTACTCGTAGAAGATTTGCATTGTGAGCTCGCAACCTCAGGCGTTGAACCTTATTAAGATCAGCCAACAACAACGTTAAACCAATGCCTAAGGGCTATCGCCTATGTTTCTTCAACACTTCACATGGGCTCACCTACCGTGTGTGACACGGGACATTTAGGGCATTGGTACGACATTCATGACACCTCATTTTCGACCAAAAAATTCGACCTTTTTTCATAAAATAACCGAGCCCGACACTCAGTACGTACCCATGTCCGACTCTTAAAACCGAGTTTGAGCAACATAGGCTACCACAGCAGGCTGAAAGGTTAGATGTAAGCAGGGTTACCATGTGCTATCAACATGCAGAGTTTGTTTTTGAATGATCCACAAATGAACTGAATCAAAATTCAAGCTATTTAGCGGCTACCGAGATGAATGAAGGCCAAAAACCTTACTTTATATGGACGAGGAGGGTTATATGGCTCATTGCTCTTGCTAAGCTGAAGGTTCTCAGTAGGACGAAACCTTGGGACTGCACTGGTAGCTGAATATCCAGGTGGTCTGGTCAATGAACCACTTCCAAGCAGACCATCATGTTCAGGGTTCTGCCAGGTTCTCCTTCCTTGGTTTCCGTAACGCCTTCCTGACTCTAATTGAATAAGGGTTCATTAAATTGCATAATCCTAAGAACTTATTCCAGTTCCAAACAAATATAATCAGAACAAATAATTGATCTATGTTTTGAAAAATAAAGGCTAGAAGATTAACATCATAGTATTCCTCTTGCTGCATACAGTTCATTGTCATTTACCCCATGCCATACCAGAAAAATTATATCATACATCATATTCATATGATTCACATTATTCCGATTCCAGTATTCTACCCAAAATTTTCAGATTTTAACATAAAATCTTTTTACGACTTCCCAGGCATTCACAATTTAAAATCTCTACTTCATGATTTGTATATATGTTTACATCCCTTACTCCACATACCTCAATGCACAAAATCATTCTGAAGATAAACTACCCTATAAATAAAGGTAGCAAAAGGTAACAAAACAACCGGCATCAAACAAACCAGAAAGTGGCGTTTGCAACTACCAAGGAAAGAACTAATTACTGGAACAAAAGACCGCATACCTGAATGCGCCAAATCTGAATCACCCTCACTTTTCCCACTTGAACGACTGTCCCACCTTTGGATTCCTCTAGAATAGGTTCCTGAATCCCCTCTAGCTGGCGGTGATGATCCATAATCAGTCCGTCTGAAACCTTGTAAAGGTGAACTTCCTAAAGCTCTAGGTCGGTCTTGAGGGCCCGAGTAGGATGTATCACGGAATTCACTGATCCACCATGATCCCCGAATTAATAATGCACACAAATAATATAAAAAAACAAACTAAAGGGTTATCATTTGTCAACCTATATTCTTCACAATTCGAAAAATGAGTCTATTACCTTAAAAGTGACTCGTCAAAACCATCAGGTAGCTTCTTACAAACATCCAGCTCACTCAACGATAAAAGAAAATCTCTCGTATACGATCTTGATGGCTTCCTGCAGAAGCAAACCAAGTGACATACCATCTTAATCCACAAACACACACAATCACAAGATGAACTGATATCAACAACAAATAAATAAATGCAAAACCAATTACTTTGAACTTTGGACGCTTGAAACCTCCTCCGGTGACTGCACCACCGTGACCTGCTCTTCAATTTCAGCACTCATACTCGAGAACGGAGATGATCAACTTCAATTATATACACAATACCAATCAACCAAATCCTAACCCTCAAGCAAATGCACCTCTAGAAACTGAACCCCACATTCGTAAACACTGATCCAATCCCAAATTCTCGATTGCAGAATACCCTATCGGCCGGCCTTCCCTTTTGCACAAAAGTTCAACCTTTATACTCCCAATTCTACTCAGCAAGCATAAAAACGTGGAATTTCAAACGAAACCCCGCCGCAAAAACCTAAAAAACCATCATCATAGCACACACTAATATCAAATTTTCACAGAACAACACTCAATTTGATATCTAATTAATCAAACCCTAAACACTCAAATTCAAAACTTCATCCCACTTCATGATCTACTCCAATCCCAAATCACACAACAACGAACCCTAGAATACCCTTTCAATTCAGCTCAACACAATACAATCAAATCCCAAAAATTCAACGCAGACACTAAAGAAAATCAAATCTTTTCACAGACCCACATCAAATTCCATAATTTTAAACCTAAATCCAAACGTAATTAAAAATTAAGCAAACAAAACACAAATTCTAGGGTTTTGGATAGTGTAAATTATCTCTCTTTTCTTCCCCAAATATACATTTTTAAGCAAATATAACAATGATTATTGCTTCAAATGTTTACAAATTTGGAATTTAGAGTAAAAATGGATTGTAAAAATTATGAAGTACCTGAAGAAATCAAAAGATTTGTTCGATCTTCATAGTTTTTTGTGTTGTGTTGAATTGGGTTTTCTTACCTCAGGTATTTTGGGATCGTTTGGAAGCGGAAGAAGTCTGGAAATTGGGTCTCTTCTTTTATTTGGGATTTGCTGATTAATTCAACAAACTTAATTAAAATTGTTAATTAATTAATTTTCGACTTAAATATGTAAAGTGTATACCAACAATTTGGGTTCGAATCATATCAAGTTGACATGCTTTATCGGGTCGAGTCATTTGGATCGGAAGATTACGGATTAATTGATGTATCAGGTGAGGTCAAATTTGGGATGGGACAATTTGGGCTTGAGTATTGCGGTTGTATTATCGCGTCAACACAAACAAAAGTTGTGCGAGAATATGTAATGTATGGATTGATGTTATATTTAAAAATGTCCTTGCGAACTTATATAATAATAATAATAATCATAATAATAATAGTTTAATTTTGATTCTCGGTTCCAAACTAGAGTATGAAAAACACGTTTTCTTTCTGAATTTTAACATATACCCTAAGTTTTCAAATTTACCCATATGTTTTTCCAATTTTTACACTACATAATAATTCAAAAATAGAAGAGAATCGGCCTAAATCAAGGGTCATGAAGGGACTAAGGGGTCGTTTGATTACCCACTAAACAATGTAGGAATTTAAATTCACGTGAATTGCAAAATGGGCATATTGTTTGGTTGCCTCAATTCACATGAATTGGATGTTCCCATGAATTCCAATTCCTCCATAATGGAGGAAGTTGCTTACCTAGGTCCCCCTAGGTAAGTGGAAATGCCTACATGAATTGGAGTTCCTCCATGACAACCAAACAATATTTGTTAATTCACATAAATTCTAAAATCATGTGTTTTATGACTTCCTAAGCAATACAAATTCCTAGCAACCAAACGACCCCTAATTAAGTACGATACGGAATAATATCGTGTTAACAGTTGAGTAGACCAACGTTACTTAACGTTTGTAAAGACCAATTCTTGCAAGTAAACTATGGTTTTCTCTTGGACTAGGCCCTTCACGTAACATTACATTTTATTTTCAATAAGTCTCTTGTGACAAGTATATCCGTCACAAATTTATTGTAGGTTTTACTTGACCATTTATTGTCAATAAGTCTCCCTTGTGACGGGTATATCCGGCATAAGCTTGTTGTAGGTTTTACTTGACCCGTCACAAGCTTATGACGGATCGGCAGTCACAGAAGAGAATTTGTGTTTTATTTCATTTTTGTACAGGTAGTATTCACAAATTCGCTATACCATCTCGATAATTAAAGTCAAAATCCTGCAACTTTTTTCCTGCTCTTTAAGCCAAGGGATAAAGTTGTTGCATTCTTTGTATGAAATGTCAAGCTTTAAGAACAAAGTGCAATGATTTACGATACACAGAGCTTGTTGAGATGCATTTAGACAGCAATTTTTTCATATGGAACTCTGTCGACGGACCATTTGTTAATATGGATAGTTTCAACTTTCGATTTCTGAGTTAGAGTGGCCACAGATGCCCAAAGTTGCAGTAGAGAACAGGGGTAAACAAGCTGATTATGGCTCCCAAGTCCCAACACAGATGAGCTTGAGATAGACTTGAAAACTTCAGCTTTAGAGTCGGACAATCAATCAAAGTACAAGCTTGGCAATAAACACGTGAAACCATAAAAATCATAGCTTGAGTAAAATCAACACGACCAAAATGTTTTCACATCACTATTTTAAAAAGATGACTAAAACCATAAAAACGCGGTGCTATGGCAATACTGGCATATCGGCATGGATATGAGTTCAAAGGGGTGGAGATAAAATGTTAACACAGATTGGGGATTACCGGTGAACAAAATACTTTTTACTAAAGTTGGGCTTTGGCACAAAGGGTGGAAATAGGGTTAATTTTTCAATTGAAAACTGAAACAGAAACTGGTTGAAGTAAAAAAAAATGGATGGATGGAATTAAAAGAGTTGCATCAAGGAAAGTTCATTCGGCATCAGGATGAAGGTCGGGCTGATATTTTTGTTTTCTTTTTCGAAGTGCTTTTGTAATTGATGAGAGAATATTTGTTTTTGGTTTTTGGCTGGGACTTGTTTTGTGTCTTTTGCTGGACACTACTAGCTGTAGGTCGTTCGCATTTCAACCCCTTTTTTGAATCGAACGAAAAAAAAACCAGTCAAATAGCACTGAAGGTGAAACCAGGCTCTCATTGTTCCCGTGAACATCTAAGACCTGTCGCAGGAATCTGACTGATGATGTTGCGCCTATTTCCTTCAGTATTACTCCGAAATTCCCTGCCCACACTCAGTTACTAATACAGATATAATTCCGAGGCACAGCCAAAAACCACAGCATAACACTGATGAAATTTGAGGTAAAGGCCGTGTTGAAATGAGAAATGTGAAAAATAGAGTGGTAAATCGCACGCAACCAATGTGACGGGTTTACCATCAATCAAGCCAACGTAGAATTCCATCATCCTCTCCTACAGTTGCCAGCACCTCAATTCGTACATCTAGAGCAGCCTACAAATGTTGACCGAAAAACGTGAGATGATTTAAATCTCCAACCAAGTCGAATGGTTAAATAATTCATCAAATTGGGAGCTAGAGCTGCCTTAAAAGATCGGTATATAATTTTAAACTTAAAAGGTAACTAAAATTATATCGAATGTGAGAGGGAAATGCAGGAGCAGGCCTTAAGAACCGTCAAACAAGAGTCTAGGCTTTAGAGTTTCCAGACTACAAAAACAAGAATATATGGTTCGTTACAGATAAAAGGTACATCTAGAGC
>JAOWBH010164454.1:0-11035 GCA_028566215.1 Silene coronaria
TACAATCTAACTACTTTAGGAGAGAAATAAGGCTACAATATTTACTAGCTAACTATAGAATATTTACTAGCTAACAGCCTCTTTATTAACATTCATAAATCGTGAGTTCAATAGTCTACAACAGCAATTAAAAAAACGGAGGAAAAGAACATCACATTGCGAATTAACATTACATTTTGGGTGATATTGGATACTTGCTTGAATTCACTGCACGTATTATATTCCATCCCAACAAAGCTGGGATTGTGTTGCTAGCACGCGACTAAGGACCAGGATTATAAAGGAAAATAATTCACCCATCTATTGAAAATTTCGTAGCATTCTCTGCGATAATATTCTGCAGCTGCGTGACCTCCTCCCTGTAATTCCAAAATAATAATGTGATTAACTTATTCATACGGTCCTGCAGCATTTAAGTAGGGGATCTCGCACTTCATATAGATGACATGGAAGAGTCAACGTTAACACTTCCATGTTTCATACTTAGAATTGGTTGCAAATGGTAGTGTCGAGTGTTATCGTGTTAATATGCATAACACAGCCAATTTAAACTGTCAAACTAATCTGAAGACGGATGTTTTACTGACCTTCACAGTGGCGTAAGTCAGAGAATAAACTGGTTTCTTCACATATTTCCTTGTATAGCTACAGCAGGATGATTCATCATTAGTAAACATATTTTAGAGACAACATAGATCATGGAAGAAACACTATTAAAAGTAATATGAATGCATTTCAGATCATTACCCGCCAACTTGAGCATCGACAAACCAAGGTCGCCAGTGCTCTGACAGAGTAAGATTCAGGGACTGTTTAAGTGAGTTTATCCATTTTACCACAGCAACAAACGGAATAACCATGTCCCGATCACCACTGGTACAAACAGAAAATTGAACATTATCAGAGAAATTCAGTAATCAGAATGTATATAATTTAGAAGGGAAGATAAAAATAGATAGATAAGGACTGAATGTTACGTAGTGACTAAAACGTTCAGGTTATATTTTGCGAGGTCCTGATGTACATGGACAACACTTGGTTGATCTATTGTGTATGATATAGTCTTGTTGCACCTGTTCCAGTGCTTTACAGTACCCTATTCACATCATTTCAAGCATATAGCAGATGATCAATAACAATTACGGAGTATGAAGTATTACAATACTAAACTAAGCTTCTTCCAGACCCGAGAATAAAACTGAGAGACTGTTTCATTCAATTCTATAAAAAGAAAAGAAAGAAAGAAAGAAACTTGAAATTTGAATCATACCTCACGGACATGTAGGGCCTCTCGGACTGATTTATCATTGGCCCAAGTTTCTGACAGACTGTAGTTGAAATTCTGCAAGGCAAAGAGGTTATTTAGGAAAACAGCCCATTAACAGCGGCAGTGTTATCCAAATGCCTCAGGCTCAACCTCTCTCCCCTATGGCTAGGTAAGGTAAGTTGGATGTATATGTAATCTTTTTCTAATGTTGATTCTTGATTCAACTCACAAAGACAATGTCTGTATGACCCAAATTAAAATGTTGTGTTGAAAATTGCATTGATTGACTTCAGCTTAACACTATAAGAAGCTCAAACAGTTTATTGAGTCATTTTTCTTCCTTCCATCTTATTCCAAAACCATTACTAGTGGTCGGCGAGTCTCTGGCGCCTTTGGAATTGCAATTCAACCAAAGGGCCCCATATGAAGGGAGGAAAAAAGCAGAGACTAGGAGGCTTACTCGGCACAAAAGTTTTGAAAATTGAGGGGTTGAAAGGATAAATTCATCTGTGTCCTCTACGAGAGATCTTCTGTTCCATCTATTGTCTTGTGGGCTACCAAGTGAACATTTTGGCTCCAATATGTGGTTAGGCCATATACCGTTGACACACTAGACAAACATGGGAAAAAAAAAGACACAAGTTAGACCACTATAGCTACATACATCAGCATTCAGTAAGGCCGTCAGAGCATTTACAGGAAAGGGGAGTTACAAACCCTTTCATAAATGCCGAGAGCAAGGATGCATTCTGTGTTGTCCGGATCCACATTTACATAATTTTCGTTGCAAGATATTTTTAGCGTCTGTTTGGTGAAATGAGGGAAAACAGTCCCAAATATCAGTCATAATTCAAAGCAGTACTCAATCAGCAAATTTAACTGCATGACAGTTTCGACTTGCCACAGTCCAACTTTTAATTTACACAATAGAATTGCAAATGCAACTCATTGTGCGATGGTATTCACAACCTGAGTTGCAAACCAGTTAGCATTAAACTGATCTTGAGCATCTTGTTGCTCCATTTGCACAAAAAAACATAGAAATTCAAAAATAGAGCCCAAGCTTATGGCAATTACATGATAATTTTTATCTGAAATGAGTGCCATTCTATGAGCAAACGGTACTTTAGAATTCGAATCAATGAACTCGTCAGTGTTAGGGCTTCCCACCATGTATCCCTGCAAGTAGGCAAAAAATGCTTATCATGTACCAAATTTGAGGAAAATGCAAGGAGTTTGGGACCTGATTTGTTCACCTTACCTTAAGGTTCACGTATGGCTGTTCATCAGCTTCATTACCTGTGGAGTGTTGAGTGAAAACGTGAGGATGGATATCATCCAAGCTTAAAAAATATTATAGCGGTGTTGATGGTGTTCTATTAAAGTTCAGAACTACGGAGATGAAAAAACCTTCTGCAACTAGTTTTGTTAGTAGCGGGACTATTATTCCGGAGTATGCATCACCGCCAACATAGAATGGAACCTGGAGGTATTGCGGGTGCTCCGCCAACCACTGTATACCATAACCCAAAAAAAATCAACCACTGTACACTAATGAATAGGAAAATAACTAGTGAAATCTGGAGTTGCTAGTAAAGCTATGATCCCCATTAAAGAAGTGCAGAAAATTTAATCAGTGGGTTTGCTTTGTTTCATCATATCATGTATTTAAATTAGACTGGATACGTAAGTACCTTCATTAGAAATTGGTAAGCTTCATTTGCGGCTCCTGTGTCTGAGCTTGGCCATCCTTCAGGAGTAGTCGAGTACGAAAAGCCAGTTCCTACTGGTGAGTCAAGAAATATAATGCTAGCAGTCTGCACATAAACTAAGCATAAACTCTACATTTGAATACATTTATGCCAAAGAAGGAACAAACATCATCTTTCAATGCCTATGGTATATTACATATACCATATCTCTAACAATGTCAAAGTATGGAAGGAGACTTAAAATTTCATTTCCATCCTCCCCAAGTCCAATACCTTTGTCCAAGAATGCTCGTAAGATCTCAACCGGGGGAAACCCCCTTCTGTCAGCGAATGATCAAGGTCAAATTCTAGTGGACCTGCAAAGTCAGATTCATGTAAACTAAGATTACAGAAGATACTTTAGAATTTCATAGGAGACTGTTGAAATGTAGCATTTCCCAGTTCTGATAAACGACACATTGTTTACAGCATGTAGCTTGTGAATGCATTTTTTTGGAATAATCTTAACTTCGTAGTTCCTACAGCTTAAGTGTTGCTGGATTTAATAGGTCAGAATGAAACAAACGATCCAGCGTAATTGTACATGAAGGATGAAGCTAATCAGTGCACCAAGTAATTCACAGATGAAGGCACTACATAAAAGTTATTGAGCAGTATTTATTTAGTCTTAGGGAAACAAGAACTTAAGTTTTCATTTGCCGACCTGGGTAGCACGAGCTATTGACAGTCTTACCAAAGGATTGGCATTACTATTTGAACTTCACCAGATAGGCAATGCTATTTGAACTTCACCCTATTCAACTTATGAAATTAAGGACTTACCAAATGAAGATTGTTGTTTTCAGTGTGAGATATAATGGACTAAAACAAAATGACTCGTAAAATCATCAACCCATGTTTTCCATGATGTAGCAAATGATCAAGGGTCTTTATGATATAATGGCCTAAAATCAATCGTAAAGTTCTTCCTTCAAAACCATAAGGATCAAAAAAAATATTCAAAGCATTACTTTTCTACAAGTCTTTTAACCCTTTGTATGCACATTGTTAAACATTACTCTCGAATAGGTCTTTAGCTTAGTGGTTAAATGGAGATATCGTTACAATATGTGACAAGTCTGAGTCCGTCCCTCATATTGTACTCCGTATCTGAGAGGCTGCTAATTTAATGCTAATAAATAGAAGGCAGTAGGCATCTGACAGTCGACAGACTAGTAGACTACAGAGTAAATATAAACAATCAATTAGACAACCAACCTTATCACTATTGATGTACTCCGTACATGTTAGTTGTTACCTTAGCTCCCAATCTCCCATACTACCTCCATGGGTTCCATCTCGAGTTGACATTAATCGATTATTAACTTTGACCCTCATCTATACTAAATATTCGTAATGACATAAGGTAAAATTCGTCTTACCTAATTTAATCTGACCATGTATTTTACAAAAATTACAATATAGTTTTCTCGATAAAATAATGTCACTATTATACGTAATACATTTTATAAGAAAATGCCGTGTCAAACTGAACGTCATTTAACCAATAAAATCACATGACGATAAAAATAGGATGAAAGGAGTAAAAACATTATCTAACTATCCTCATTATCTGCGTTACCAATTATTAGTGCACCTATATTGACTTTTAGGCCTTAATATTAGCTAAAAGTGCACTAAAACAGCGAAGTTGTTTAGGTAACGAATACGATCTTTACTTTTAGGCAAATGTATCCAACTAAATTATAGTATCTTTATTGGAATTTGCAATATACCATTACTTTTACTTTTATTCTGAAGGAATTCATTATTTTTGCATTTCGCTTTAGTAAATTTATTTATGCAATGATTGAGCAATAAGTGAAAAAACCAAAAGAAAAAAAAAAGAGTACCAATTTCATAGACAAGGCCATTCCACGAAGAACAACCAGGGCCACCCGTTAACCAAATAAGCAGAGGATCAACCCTTGGGTTATCTTCAGATTCGACAAAGTAATAAAACATCTCTGAATCTCCGACGCTTATGTACCTAACAGTGACGGACCCAGGATTTTAGTTACGGGTAGTAATAATATTCTAGTCGAGCTAACCTGTTTGGTTGCATTTATTACTACATTTCTGTAAAAGGTCATTTGAGTGACAAAAATTAATCTTCTTAATTAACCTTGTAGCGAATGTTACCCATTTCTTTGCCAAGACCAATTCATTTTTTTTATAATATGGTATACATGATGTGTAAAGTTGACTTGGGAAAGTGGGAAACTATGATAAAAATCGTTACTTATAAAAATTGCAACATATTTTGAAAAGTAAGAAGATTAATAAAGTCGGATAAGAGAGTAGTAAAAAAAAATGTGACATACCCGGATTCGAGATTGAAAGGGAGCTTGCCGGAGAAACCGGGAAGATGTGAGACGGTCTTATGGGAGACGGCGGTGTAGGATAAGATGGTAAGGACGAGGAAGATGAGATGCAGGAGTTGGGTGGTAGGTGCCATGAGTTCCATGAGAGTTGAGCTAGTTGGCTACAATTTGTCCAACATGTGTTGTGCTTCCTCATTTATACCATTCCCCATTTGCCCCTTGTATATTGATGTGGCAGACTCGTAACACTGAATTTCAGGGCCGGTATAATTTTTTTGGAAAACGAGTTGGCGTCACCGGATGATATTCAATCTCAACACCACCCTCTCACATGTAATATGTGAAAATCCCTAAAATAAATGGTACATATGAGAGGATGGTACCGAGATTGAGAAGTAAAGCCTATAATAAGGACCTACACTAAACAATTTTTTCCAGTTAAAGACTCAAACTTCATGAGTTTACAGTTAAGGAATTGCCGTTAAATGCCGTCAACAAATCTGTTAAATGCCGTCAACAAATCTTCACAACTAAATTTTGCAAAGGGAAATCACGTGGAGCCCACATCATGCAATTGTCCCTTAAATGATGGGTTATTACTTTATTCACAAAATCTCACTTGTGACGGAAACATCCGTTACAACTCTCACAAGGTAGAGACGGATACCGTTTCTTCTCACAAAATACTCATTTAGGGGTAAGTGAGAAGCATATGGGGTGCCTCAACTTGTCCTCTCTCTCCCTTTTGTGAGAGGTCTCTACCTTGTGACGGGAGTAGCCTGTCACAAGCAAGACAGATTTTGCTTTATTTTCAATTGACTCGTCTATTTTTTTTTTTTTTACTTAAACACCTACTAGTTTTAACCCGTATAAAATTGCATGGGTTGTTCGTTAGACATTTATTTGCATACCCGATCAATAAAATGGTAATAAAAATGTAAAAATTATTTTTTTAATAACATTATTAAGAATCCTTACTATTAATTATATTTATTGTGTTTTTTAATATACAGCTATTATATGTATGTAACTTGATTGATTTTTGAACATTTAATCTTCATTGATTAAAAATAATTATATGTAAATTGTTGAAATTTTACTTATAAATTAAAATGGTTAGTTATGTAACTTTTGAACATTTAATCTTTTTTCATCAGAAATTTTAACTATAGTGACGAATACTAATTGATAAAAAAAATTATATTTAAAAATTTTAGTTTTTAAAACTAAATTTAAGAAAATCTGGAACAAAATTTTTGTAAGTTAGTTTGGTTAAAAATGAAATTACATAGTTAATGATTAAAAAAGTTGTGCAATTAATTACAATTTTTTGAAAAAAAAAGTTAATGGTAAATTGTGGGTGATGTCACTATAAAGTCATGATATGAATGATGTGGCTTTTCCAAAATGCAGGAAATGTTTTTGTTTTAATGGAATGAAGATACTTGTCTTAAAATAAGTACGTAGTAATTATTACTTATTAGGTCTGACGTCCTATGCTTCTAAGAAAAACTTTCTCGCATATGAGAAATTTATTTGATACTTTCACCATTTCCGATTATTTGTTTATCTTTATTTTTGTCACAAAGATTAAGAAAATTGAGAGGATCATTTGAGGATATTCTTGGTGAACGATAAGTGATCAAATTACCTATTGGAAGCATTTGTAATATAGAAAATTGAGAGGATTATTTGAGGATATTCTTGGTGAACGATAAGTGATCAAATTACCTATTTGAAGCATTTCTAATATAGAAAGGTAAGACTCTAAAATGAAATACGTATACAAATAATCAGGGCTAGAAAATATTTTTTATGGCAAGTTTTTTCAAGGCATTGTAAAGGGTAGTTAATAAATGCTTCTCGAATCTCGAGAGCTTGCAAATGATACATGGATACATTATACTATAATAAGTGACTCAAAGGCACTTAAAATATACAGATATGCTTAACATCAATATTAAGAGTTACTCCAAATTACTTACGTTACTAGCCTTATATTATGGAAACAAAAACTATTTATCTTATTACTTACGTTACTAGCCTTATATTATGTATATTACTCCATCCCCTATCTACTTAAATGAATAGGTGACCTCTATCATTTTTCCGTCAAAATGCATATTCTCAAATAAGGAAACTAATGATAATTATATTGATAACTAGATAAGTAAACTAATAATCAATACAATTTAATTCATCTATCATTTTTTCATTAAAATTAATCTTTTCATCAAATATATTATTTTCAATAAAATCTAAACTATAATATTTAAAATAAAATAAAATAAAATTGATATAAAATTACAAATTAACCCCTGCTCCGTATAAAAATAAAACTGTAAATTGTTGTTATTAGTTTCGTGTTAAAAAAATTGAAAAATAAATAATTATAATTTGAAACCCATTAGCTTTATGCTATAAAATACTTTCAATAAAATATATTTTAACTCATTACTCAATTTTCTTAACTAATTTTTAATTCTAATTTTTATTCATCAAAACTAAATACAATGATAAAAAAATGTAAACAATTATAAGGTACCACTATTATATAAGTACTTTTGTAAAAATATTAAACTTTAAGTACCGTGCATGTATTGCACGGGGTCTAAACTAGTTATACTTATAAGTATAAAAAAATTGTTATACTATGTGTTTTAGATGTATAATTATGTTAAATTGTTTAGCATATAGATAGGCGGAGCCAGGATTTTCTGTTAGGGGGTGAAAAATTTAAGCAGGAGTGAGCTGGTAATACTGTCAAGTATATCTCAAAAAATTGAAAATTTTAACTAAGAAAATTGAAATTTCAAAAGTCCAGTAGGAACAGCGCCCTTTCTAACCCCCCTTAAATCCGCCATTGGTACTACTTCATACATACATTAATATATAAGGATGTTGAGGTTTAAAAATTATAAAGATATAAATTAAAGAAATCAAGATTCCTGAAAGATATAATATTGCATAATTCTTTAACTTTGTACTTTAATTTAAATTAAAATATACTAATGATTGCTTATAAATGATAGTTCTCATATGATATTTAATATTTATCTACTTGTATAAGTCTAATAGTATTAGATGTACTCCCTCTGTCTTGATCATTTGTTTACCTATTTTCATTTTGAAGTGTCTTATTCAATTATTGTTTACCTTTATGTTTTGAGATTGCTTTTGATGAACAATTTGATCCTCACACTCAATTTGGTCCACTTATCATCAAATAATTGGTCCTCCCCTCTTCTGTTGATCTTTGTGCCAAAATCAAAGGTAAACAAATGAACGAGACCTACGGAGTAATTATTAATTATATATGATAAAATTAAATAACAAATCTGTAATAATATATTTTTTTAAATATGTGAGCCTGCTAAATAATGTGTAGTAAAAGTAACATAGTAACCGCATGAATAATGAAAGTAAAAATATTAATAGGTAATTGGATGTAGTGAAAGCAATAATATCAACAATGAGATTATGGGGGTAGCTAGTGAATGTATCTCATAATTGGATAAAATATAAACGGTAAATTAAAATATCTAGAACAGGCCCCGGGGACCTGACACTAAAGCTAATTTCTCTAATTCTGGTTCACTAATTCTTCCATTTATACGAATAAATGGGTTATTTTAACATAATGGAATCGGACCGTCTCGTAGTGTGAGACAGTTACGCAATGACTATTGAAGGTTTTATGTTGCATACCCGAGATACAAGTGACATATATACACAATTACACACGAATAAATATGCCTTCTAGTTTGTAGTTGGCTATATTTGGTAAATTTGACTGAAAAGGTAGCTGAAATCAGAAATGTTAACTAAAACCTGAAAAGATAACTTATTACGTAGTTGGAAATTAGGAATTTATAAGCTAACTGACTATATAATAAAATGTTTAGCAAACTAGCTGAAACGGTAGCTCACGCGAATAAATAAGCCTTAGTCCCAAGTAGAGGTCGTCGTTGGGCTGGGCTGTGGGTTAGTGGCCTAAGCTCGAAACTGAAGAGGGGGTGGGTTAGGCCAGGCCAAGGTGCCAAGCTGACTAGGCTGCTCCATATTGTCTGGCTCGGTCCGGTCAATATAAGGTTTATATATTTAATTTTTTGATTTTTACCGACCTTGGGCAGGCTAAGCCTGGAATTCTTGGCCCCGACCTAGGTAGGAGGGCGGGATGGCGTAAAAAAATGCCCCAACAGTGCAGGCTAGGCCAAGTCAGGCCGATCGAGCTGGCCCCCCAATTTTGGCCAGCTTTAGTCCAAGACTCTCAACGTAGTTTGAGGTCGGCTAACATGAATCATTGTATAAATCCGTTTCACAAAGGGAATAAATAAATAATAAATTGGCTCGCTTATATATTACTAGCTTAGAACTCGTGTAAAATTGCACGGGCATGTATAAGACAATATAATTAATATATTTGCAATAATAATTGTATAATAGAGTAATTTGAATATAAAATGATGTGTTTCATTGATAAGTAATTCTATACCCCTCTATTCAAATGAATTTCATACGTTTTTTAATATATGTGAGGTATATTTTATTCATAACGTCAGAAATTCATTTGAAAGTAAGAACTATTGAATATGAAATATCGTACATACTTGTTCTCAAAAAACAATCGAACCTAGTAACCGGAACCAAACCTATAACCAATTTGACCACCCAATTTTTTTTTCCTCTAAATTTTGGTCTACTGCCAAACTTTGCACGCAGAAAATAGTTCATGTTTTGTTGATAGAGCTGAAATTTAGAACCCGAATTAAACGCGGTTACAAAAGACAAAGTACTCTATAAAATACAACACGGATTAACGGTTTTAGACATATGACAGTCTATTTGTATAAAAAATATATTATTGCGCTATAAGTAAACTTTTTTTTGCTCTTGGGTAGAAAGCATAAACATTACAATTGAATAAATATGCATAAATAAATACTTTGTACATGGGTAACAATTAGTAGATTATACAACTGGTTGTATATACAACCGTTTTAATATGTTGAGTTTTTTACAGATTTGTTGAGTTATATTAACAAAATTTTCGAATTACAATACAAAGTTATCGAGCTTAGAATGAATAATTTTTAAACTCAGTAATTTTGTAGAATAGATCAATAACTTGTACAATAACTCAACAATTTTGTGTAAAAACTCAATATTTTAAGATGGTTGTAGTACAACCAGTTGTAGGACATATTTGTTGCATGGGTATAAAGTATACTAATGTTTAAAGTTGATTATCCGACCAATCAAGATAGATAAAGATATCAATCACAAAATTTATTATCTTTGAATGTTCAAAACTTTATTCCTTGATGCATAGAGCCTCAAAACAAATGGTTACATCACATATTTACTGTCACTTGAGGCCAAAAAGGGAAGCATAGGTTGATCAATATCAGACATATAATATATAATTACTCTATAGAAGATTTGAGGCACGCAACTTGTGGTTATTAGTATTATCAAGATCATTGATTTTTGTTCAAGATCATCTTAACTTAAGACGAATCTCTCACCCAATAAAAATAGAAGTAAAATAATATTTGTTTAATTTCATCAAAGAGGTTAATTTCTGTTTAAGATCATCAAAGAGGTTATAGGTCTTAAATAATATGCACAATGAGAGATTAGCGTACTCTATTTATGTAATAATCCCGCTTTTGATGTTCATTGAAGATCTT